>MNPL01019670.1:10431-32353 GCA_002081605.1 Tropilaelaps mercedesae
CCGAAATGTCGAGATAGGCAGCGAAGCCCAGAGCGATCGCTTCACGTTACCAATAAATTGAAGACGATGCAATCTAGTCATTAGGCTGTTATTGAAACAAAGAAAACTACTAGACGAAGGAACAGACTAGCAGATTTGTACGATGTGGCTTAAACGTCCGCCGTTAACATGGGCAACGTTATCGCCTTCGCCATCATCGTTACCTCCCTTCTTCCCCACACCGTCGATAACTGAAGTTGTCAAAGTTACAAATTGGAGTTCTTCTTTGAACAATACTCGTAGCAGATTGATGTTGTTTTTTTGTGCACGCCGGTTTAACCGTCGAATACGGCCGCATTGTCAGACATGTTGACAAGAGTGTCAATCGGAGGCCAACATGTTCGAGTCGTCGGCCCGCGAGAGTTTTGCGAGATATTCCCAATATCCCAACCACAATGAATAGGCGGCGTCGAGCCACATCTGCCTGCCTGCCCATGCCGACGAGTGGTCGCCAATAAGTTAGCAGGTAAATGAAACGGTCATGGATCGAAGCGTTTCTATGCGCACCAGTTTATCAACGACGTTTTGCTCGCAGCGACATGTGTCGAGAACAAACGACAAACTACTTCTAACAAACTACAGTGATGTAACGGCAACTTACTTGTCTGGCGGCGGCGGCGGCAGCAGCATCTAAAAACGAACAGTCTGCTCATGGCGAGTAGCTACATTCACATTGAGCTCAAAAATGACTAAATCGAACTAGAAAAAGCTTAACAATAAGGGGATAAACGGAGAGATAGATGGGCAAAAGAGGAAAAACGCTGCGGTCATCCTATTTCGTTTGTTTATGTTTTTTTTCGCCGTCAAAATGCTCCTCCTTGATCGCCATTGCTGTTACGTAGTTTCAACTTTCTTCTATCAGCCGTTTGCTGTTTCCTGCATGGGCTCCTTGTCACAGGAGGTTGTCACCGCCCTCAGCCAGATGGGGGGGCCGGGCAATGGTTGCCATGTTTTTTTCTAAAAATAGCCCCAACGATCCGGCCGGATGACTGCCAACGGCCAGGCCACAGACCGTCGTGGCAATCCCAATTACAGCTTCGGCCCATAACTAGTTCATCGTATCCGGCGTCACATCATCATTATTGCTTCTGCTACAACTACGAGCGTCGGAAGATGAAACCGAACGCCCCAGGGCAATGGGCTGGCCATATGAACCCTCTAGGTCGGCCAACTTTCGTTTCGCCGCCCTCTTAGCTCATCCTGAGGGGCGGCTGTCAATGGCGCATTGCCAGCTAACGGAAGGTGCTGTCTTTATGAACGTGTCACGGAGGGGCACGGTGGGGCGAGAGGTGGAAGGGGCGTGAAGAGTTTGCGCATACTCAGCGTCTCTACGTGTCCAGTTTCGAGTTTTGGGTATTAGTTTTGCTCGCGCGCGTTTATCCTGTCGTTGGGAGCTGTGCTATGACGGCTGGTATCTTGTTTTCTGCGATAATTAACAACGCGTAAGAGCAACGACAAGAGACGCTGTTCTAGCATAGGCACGCAGAAGCACATTAGTCACGAGGTTCAGCAGAGCGAGTTTTCCTTGTTTGATTCTGAAAACTCGCGGTTCGAACGAGAATAACTAGAGGTATTTGTGCGAGCTAAAATTCGTCCTCTAGACGAATTGTACGTTTGCAGAGGTCCATTAGTATTATGAAATCCTCCATTCCCTCCTAGAAATATAGCCCTCTTTGTGTGAAGATCGCACTCGCGAAGAATATTTCATTGCGCTCTCTCTATGGCGGTGTTGTCGTAGACGTGAAAAGAACATTTCGCCGTTCAACGTGTCCGCCTATGGACCTGAATATAACACTTCATTTCAGCTTACACAACTCCAATGCTGAGTGACTTGTTGGAGTTTACCGACAGTTGAATCACTGCGTCGGTCACTTGAAGGGGTGGAATCCAGATGCCATAGTGAAGATGTTATAAAAGGTTCCTTCCACCCCTCTGGCGCCTCTCTGCGGCCCAATAAAGGAAGACCACGCAGGACAGTCTGGTCTCTGTCGTGAGCATCTCTGGGTAAAACGTTTGCTGATCCTTCTAGATTTATTGCGAACTGTTATCGACAGCGGTTCCAGTCATGTAGCACCTCACTCATTTTCTTTGCTGATCCGCCAGTTAGCAAGCATGATGGTTAGATGGCATGGTCGCTGGAAAGGCGCTGTCCTTGCGGCGCGGTTTACACCGAGAAGGTCGTGGAAACTCGGTGGAAATTCGGAACACGTTCAAGGACAGCCCCCTCTCTACATTACGCGGTCAGCAGTGATGGAACAGGGAAGGAAGCACGGTGCCTTTATGGCATGCGCGTATATCATGTATTTATCTTCCAGGATATACTGAAGTGTGTGTGTGTGTGTGTGTGTGTGTGTGTGTGTGTGTGTATATAGATATACACCACGCGTAATTAAGGTTGAAGTGAAGATTTGCCAAAGGCCATTTAAGAAAGGCTAAACCCAAAGGTAATTATAGAGCGAACCCAATTGTTATGTTCCATACTGGACACGTTCACTATGCGTGCGGATTATTTGATGAAGTGGTCCTGTCAGAAAATCAAGTGCAGTGCCCTTAATTCACGCTCTGGTTAGCCACACTGGCCTAGTAGGCCCTTTAGCAAACCGAGATATGCTCAGCGAGAGATATCTAGTAGGCAGACTTGTAAAATATGCCACAATCGTCATGATAACATGATACACAGATGATTAATTATCATTACTTTCGTTCTACCTCAAAGCAATATAACTGTCACCCTATGCCACCTGAGCATGGCTTCAAATTGCGACGATACAGCTCGTTCCATTAGTAAATATAAAGGGATATTGTTGAGAAATTTCAATTTGTTTACAAAAAGGAAATGGGTGCCGGAGGAAACGGGGGTGATAGGAAATCTGTTTGAGCCGCACAGCAACAAAACGTAGATCAACAGCCAAGGAACCAATATCAAACGAATAGCGGCTTGTTTCTTCCCCTCGGTTCTACTTCTACGTCGACATTGCATACATACACTATTGTTATTATTATACACATCGAGCAATGTCCAATAGTAGAAGTCTAGAAAGTTTTGGGTGGTCGTTTCAACTAAGCCTAATGAATTTTATGTTAAGTCGACGTAGATATGCCTCTGTAATTACTATACCGAGAATATTTGATCTACTTATTTATTACGACGGGGTAAAGCAGTCTTCATACCTGCGTATCTTCACGCTGTAGCGATCTTCACGCTCGTACCGCGTTTAACTGAGCTAGTTCGCTTTTACTATCCATTTCGGAGCAGGTGGTCTATCATCTTCAGATTAGTGATTCTTCTTTTTAATCGTTTGGGGTCGAGAGAGACCATTCGAATTTTGAACAAATAAAATTACAAAAACGTTTCAAAAAACAACGCCGGAGCCGGCAATCCACCTTAAAAGTCCCAAAAAATATTCTTTCAACCAGTTGAATTCGTCAGATCTTCGTCAGATCGTGCCGGATAGAGGATACGGCCGTCTGCGCAATGGCGTCGGCCAGCCTTGTCGGTTCACTTGCTCAGGAGAGCTGCGTTACACATTGAAGTAGCGTTACACATTGAAGTAGTGTTACACATTGAAGTAGCTCACGTGACAGGGTCGATCACGGAGCAGGCAAGGCTGACTTTTGTGAGATAGATAGCAAAAAAAAAAAAAAAGTCACTGACTGCATTTCTTAGCGCTGCAATTGGCTGCTTAGTTGTATGAGGCCACGTAGACACGAATGTGTCCTGTAAACTTGTTCCGTCCAACACCGCAATCGATAGCCGTTGTCGAAAGGTGAGGAGGCCACAAAAAGGAACCCATTCTGCTGTTTGTGTGCTACTGACGTTAATGATGATAACATTTGAACGCACGTAAATGATCACATGTTATTGCGAGACAGGGAATAGCGAGTATTGATGGCTGCCGCTTACGACAACAACAACAACAACAACAACAACAACTGTGAAAGCAACAAAAAAGCAAACAGCTTTGACCCATCGGCGGCTGCCTTAGGCTGGCTACAATCCCGGGGTTTATGTTTCGGCTTTTGCATACGGAACTCATGTTTTTATTGAAAGTAGCCCGCGAGCATTTCTGGTCGGCTTTAAATGGACTCAGCTGACGAATTTGTATAACAAATATAAGAAGGTCTAGATGGTGGATGAATTAACAGGGAGCCACTGCGATGATTCCGGTAACTAAGTAGCTAATTGGTAACGTCAACCAGTTTAAATCTTGCTGACTACACACACACACACACACACACACACACACACACGCACATACCCTTGTTGTTGTTTTGTGTATACAGGACGGTCAAAATGGGGCAAAAACAGTTCCAAGCAGCGCCAAACGAGAACTGTATCTAAATAACTTGATTAAGTTGAATCACGCTACATAAAATTAAGAGCAATATAATTATAGCAGCATGTCGTGCATGATTAGATATTTGGTCGTGTGTCGTTTATGCGCTTCTTCTGTTGGCGTTTATATGGCGGTGAAACTTGACGGTGGATCTGATCCACTGAGCTAACTAACCCCCGCCCACGTAACAGGCCACTCTGATCCATCGCTAATTCTAATCTCGATCGGTCTGAATCGTTTCTGAGTTTTGTCTCAGCAGCAGTGTTTGCCCTCGTTACGTCGATGTTATCGCTTCTGGCGTTGTTCTCGTTGCCGTTGGTTCGTCTTCGGGAAGCTCTCGTATAGCTTTTATCTGTCGAAAGCGGCCCCCGCGACTTCTTCTTCTTCCTGGCCAACAAGAGGCTATGCATCTGCCGTCCGTAGTCGTTGAGCCGGAGTGAGAACAAAGCGAATGAATTAGATAGCGAAGAAAATGTGTACTTCTGCTTTAATCAAAGCTGTCTTCGTTATATTGTCGGTGTTCTTCGTGCCGGTAGCCACTAGCTTGAGCTAGTCGAAGCGGTCGCTCGGTCGGTCGCTCGGTCGGTCGGTCTGTCGGTCGGTCGGTCGGTCGACTACGGCAGCGGGGGTCTGTCAAACACGACTGGCCGGGACGCGACATTTTGTCGACTGCCATCGAGTGGCGTCTCGACGCAGGAGAATCGGGTGCAGATTAGCTGGCGTTCGGCACAGAGTATCCGTATATGACTCGGAGATATGCGGTTACAGGATAAAGGGGGGAAGCGTCCATCTGCAAACAACAGTTCGCTACTACAAACGCCAGAGGCTGGCAGTACTCTCGCAGATAGCGGAATAGCAAATATTCACCCTACGAGTAATGATCACTATGATAGTGGCGTTCTTCAATGATAAGCACACCAGTGCGCTAAGTGAATGACGTTGTCGACGGCTGGACTTGACGAGAAGTCTGCGGACTCTCAACAACTTGTTGGTCGCACAATCGTGATAACACATGTTGGAAAAGAATTGACACGGTCAAGTACGGCCGAGTAGAGCGACAACAAAAACACTATATACATGTGTGTGTGTGTGTGTGTGACGAACACACACACACAGAGAGAGATAGATAAAGAGCAAAGAGAATAACGTTGATAAAGTGAGAGAAAGACTTCCCATTTGTATTTCTCGCTGTACATCGGTCGTGACACCTATGTGAGACTGTTATTTACGTACTGCATTTTTATGTCGAGGTTGTCACCTGTGTCTGGAAGTTGTTGTCTCCGAGTTATTGAGCACAACTCGTTGACTCGGCCTCTTCTTAGACAGCGTCGCTGTGCCGGCCATAATTCATAGATGCCTGTCAACGGAGCGTCTCGACTCGTTGACGCACAGCCATCGTCCAGTTTCCTGCTGTAATAATTGTTCAGCATTCCTTGTGGTAGTGTCCGAGCTGCTTCAGGCCGAGTTGTCAATGCCCCACCACCACCACCACCACCACCAACAGCAGCAGCAGCAGCGTTGCTGCGACGGCGTTCCCTCGACTATTTTCTTTATCGACGCCAAATAATCAACAGGGGCAGCGGCGGCGACGACGACGAGAAATGCTCCGAAATGCAACCGCTCCTAAAGGCTGCTCCTCATGACCAGCTGGGAATCAACTTACCGTCCTCTGCGCAACACTTGCGCAATTTCTCGATATCATCCGTTTTTCGACTATACATACACAGATATATATATATATATAAATAAATTTCTGTGGACAAAGGCCACCGAAAATGCGACAGACCGATGTGAGCTTGTCGAAGACAGTTTTTGGCGACCTTTTGCTAAACATCGAAATTCTTCTGTGGAAAGAACGCGTACGAAAACAGGGAGGGGAAGAAAATGAACGCACGGCCGCCGCAGGTTTGGCCATCGGCGACTGATTTTGATCAGAAGCGGACGATGATTTGTAAGGCGTGCGAAAACCGTTCGTGGTCATCCAGCACTTTCTGTCGTCTACGAGTTACCAGCCACGGCAAAAACGATTGACTACGGCGAGAAATTCTCACATTAGTTAACGGACGATCCGATCGTTTTGGTGGCGCGAGAATTTCCGATACACTGAGGAACAGAAGATTGAGGTTCGTGTTTCGGCTGGCTTGCGCCATGTGGCGAGCTTCTCATCAGAAAATAACGGAATACGCCAAAAATCAGAACTGAATTGCTTCAAATAGACCGGCCCTGCTCAAGCTCACTGTCCTGTCAAGATCCTTCTCCCTCTGACCACATGGCTGTAAAGAAAAATATCTCGTAATATCTGCCGTCCGATTCGGAGTTCTGCCGAGTGCGGATTCAGTGTTCAAGGAAAAAGTTCGTCTAGCAACGGCCCGCGTGGATTATGTCAATTTTTGGGAAGATTCTCTCGGCGCCGTTTCGAGTACTGCCTCCCACTACAGGACCAAGGTCTCAACTCCAACATGCGCAATGGCTTTTGTTGCAAACACTTTTGTTGTTCAATGTCATTCGTTGACACCGTTATAAAATCGGTGAAGGGCGGTGCACCCAGCTGAACACGCGCAACAACGACGACGACGATGATCATCATTATTACACTAATAATATACCTAATACTAATAGTATTCAAAATATGGTAGACCAATTTCAACGGAGCATGCTAGCAAAATTTGGACATGCATAGCTTTGGACGCAGCTGAAACGTGTTTTGTTATGTCTACACGCACTGTTTTGTGTCGACGTGACAGCTGACGAGGATAACTTGTCGTTACATTTCATGGCAAGGCGTCCCAACATGCTCCTCCTTGAAGTAAAAAATTGAACTTCATATTTTGCGTTGAACTCGCAGAATTTCGTTGGCTTCAGCGACTTTTCCTAAGGCACGGACGTGGAGTGGTGAAATGGCGAAATGCTTCAACAAATATTTACGCCGCCCGCCACTTAGTTAAGCTGTTCCCAGCAGCGTCTGTCCCGTGACTCGATCAATATCGTGACCGATCTTGGTTCAACTAACAACAGTTGTTATAGTCCGCACAAGTGAACGCCAACGATCAGTTCGTCATCGAAACCAGATGGTGGCGTGCCGAAACGCGAATCAATAATTGCATGTTGGTATGCCATGTTCGTTTCTTGACGCGACATCTGTCGGCCTGTGCACTAACCTCAGCGCGCACAGGCCGACATTAGCAACTCTCATACGGCGGCAACTCGATGATCGGCACTGCACCAATCAGACTGGCAGTTTAGGGCACTGTAATCGAGTAATACTACTCTACTCCTTGTCCTGCTTCCTGCGCCTGTCCTGTGTCGGGACGGTCCTCAATGTAAAGATGGTTTTCGGCGGACTCTCTGAACGCCAGTCCACTTTAGTCCGAACGGATTTCGCCAAACCCAAACTGATTATTAAGGTACCGGAGCAGGTGCTAAGGCAGACGCATTTGATTCGTCTTCGGGGTCTTAGGCATCCGCCGATGGTTAAGGTTTGTGTCACCGTTGACGTCTGCCATCGCTTTCGTCTGAAGATAGATCGGAGTTATGCGTTTGTTAGATCAGGTCCTTTCAGACAACGACAACACTCAGAGACATCCGAGAGCAGTAGATATTGACTTGCCACACCGAAACAGTCGCATCCGCTCATGGTGCTGTTGATGGTGACGACGACGACGACACAGATGATGATGATGATGAATCGAAATAAAGTTAAATTTGATTAGAACACTGCGGGGTTGTTGGGTCGACTCAGAAATCAGAATGCGAATTGATTTACATTTACAGCCGCTCAGATCGGCGATGTTTTTCCTCGAAGAGCAAATAGGGGCCGAAGATCTTCGTTACCCGACCAGTCAGAACGCACTCACAAAGGCGTTGCTTAACAGTGACCATCGTCGTTCTTCAGATTGCGTGGCGGACAACGTTTACCAGTAACAACCCGAAGTAAGACGACTCACGAGGTGAACCGAGAGATCCGAAGGCAAGCGGAAGAATCCGCTCGAATCCGCAGACACTGCCCCCGGTGCTGTCGACTACGGGAAGAAAGCGTGGCGAAGAGTGAAACCTCACGATCTTCGCCGTCACTCTGGCGATTGTGTCCGCGCAGTTTAGGGCTTATTTCGCTCGACTCCACTTTGTTGCTCGTTCTCGTTTCGACTGAGCGGAAGGGGGGTGCTAGCAGAAGTCACTTCTGCGTGCGCTAGACGAATTGAGTTCGCCAGATTGCCGAACTGGGTGCGGGGAGGAAAACGTCGCCAGGAACGTCAACGAACGACTCCGCCGCCATGACGCTAACGACTGGCGTTACCACCTGTGAGCTCCGTTTTTGAGAAAGCGGTACGCGTCGCCTGTCGACGCCCTCGCTAGGACGTCCGTCGCCACGCGCGACCACTTCCTGAGCGACAACGACAACCTCGTTGACAACGCTGACGCCGGCCTACGAATTGTGGCCTGTTCCGGAAGGTTCGCCGTCGATTTGGTTGGATGTATTTCGATTGGAATGGTCCCAACGGATTCGTAGACAGATATTCGAGCTCAGGTCAGCTTTTTCGGTGTTGCAGGCGAGCTTGCCTAGGTTAGGCTACGTACGCCGTTGTGGAACACCTGTGACCTGTGCCAGCTGGACAGGCAAAGTTCGCTAGGCAAAGTTAGTTACGACGAGAATCCGTTCCGGCTCGTGAGTTAACGATGATGATTCGTCTGATTCGATGATGACATCGTTGATGGTGGACTTTTCGGCCGTGATCGAGTGGGGCCATTGTCTTTCGATAATGGCTTTGTTCCGCCCTCTCTGAGTAGAAAGACACCATTCGCTCAGACAACCTGATCCGTCCTCGTGAAGTTCACTACGAGCCGATGACGCACGTCCCGAGCGGCGATAAACAGTCGCTCACGCCCACGGTGATGATTTAATTCGGAACATCTTCATCTCGATTGAGTGAGGTACGAGGACGAGGACGAGGACGTTTGTGGTGTGGCCGAAGATGGTTCTGGGCTCGTAAGTGAACAACGTCGGCAACGTCGACGTGAAAAGGTCGATTTGCGCAACTCGATATGAAGTTATGAAGAATCTATTAGTCTAGTGCTGCTCGTGTGACCTCCTTCAGGTTCGGGAAGGAGGCCATAAACAACGATACCTAACCTAAATCCTAAAATGACCAGACCGAAATGGGCAGAGAACTGATTCTATGCGACGTTCAACTGGACGCTGATCCGAATGCGAACACTGTAGTCGTACAATGGATGAGCAATTTGCCAATTTTGTAAGCTTTAGCTTAGATGACGTATCAGCCGCCGTCACATGTAGACATGAAGCGTCGTACGTTCAAGCAGCCGTCGGAGGATTTTAGCGGCGCACGTCACGTCCAGGCTAAGCAGCTTAACGACGGACACGGACTCGACGCAGATCTCTAAAACATGCGAGCGAGCGAGCGCTAAATACGCCGATGCGTAGCCTAATTCACTACATGAAACTAAAAGTAGACTGCATAACTATTAGAACCTGTCGCTCGAGTACGTACGAGGGACACCAGTAAAATGCCATTGCAGGTTCACCTCCTCCTCCTCCTCCTCCTGGCTCTTCTCCTGTTTTCCTCGTTTTTCTTTTGTACGAACGCTACTGGCCGACCCGAGAGGGCAGCCCAAATCCCAGCGGGTTTCGTCGAACGGGAAGGCTACCCGAGTCGTCAGCGACTTCGGCCCGACGCGCCGAGAATACGCGCGAGGGTCATGCACCACCAAACGGCCGTCATCGCCGTTCTTTCGGTCGCTTCTCGTTTGTCGCTTGCAGCGCTCTCGACATTCGTGTTTTTTTTTTCTGTCCGCTGTTTTTCCTTCTTTCTTTGTTTTCTCTTTCTTGTGGGCTAACGCCACGAAAAAAAGCAGCGACGTTGCAACATCGGCACAGCTGCTCGCTTAGGACATTGTCCTAAATAGGGCAGGGTAATCTGGCCTGCGTCAGGTCTCGTTCCGCGGAAGCAACGCGGCCAGCGTGCCGAACGCAAGGAGAACGCAATCGATACCAGGAGGACAGAAACGGGGGCTAATGGCGAGAACAACGGCGGAGACGTCTCGGGTAAACGACAACAGGAGCACAACAACAACAACCACCAACAACAACAACAACAACCACTAGACGCTTATCCAACGCTCTGACGACCAGACCGACCGACCGACCGACCGAGCGGCCATACTTCAAGGCCCTGGTGACGGCTGCCGCAGCAGGACCTGGCGTCTGGTTGTAATTAAAAGCTTCTACTCGTATGAGCAGCGAAGCGAGCGCTGCGCGTCTAACATGTGCTGACGCGTGCCGGAGGGCGGCGGGGGCGGCGGCGGCGGCGGCGGGGGCGGCGGCGGCGTCGGTCCCAATCACATGCACCATTTCAGCCGTGTCAAGCGTGTCTGAATCGCCGCCATACAACTGCGACTGTACAACTGCACCAGTCGGACTCGGTAGATGTCGGTTTTAGGCTGAGGTTCCCGCCCAGGCGATGAATGCAGAAGCATCTTCTGTCAAGCACTCATGCGTCTTCATCCATCCAATGAAACTACGAAATGAGCTCACTTTAGTGATGTCGACACCGTTATTGAACAGAAACGAATGCATCATCGACTTCAAACTCAGCCACCAGCCGAGTTCCATACGGACAGGTCGAACAAGTTCGTCCAAATGAGTCGACACGAGTATAAATGTTCTTCTGTTCATCGTCCATGAACATGACACACACACACACACACACACACACAATTCTAGAAATGCCGAGCTCAAGTTGAATGCGAAAGTTCATATTCAACCGTAGCTTAGTCTCCCTCTGTCAGGTGACTGTGACACCTACGCAGCTTCAAGATGGGGGCCAACGCGGCCGTCCTGGTGGACGCATCTGTTTCTAAACGTGGTCTTGACGAAAACTGCAAACACTTCGCCGATACAACCGACAACAACTTTTCAAGGGGCCCACAACATGCCGCTATGTTAATCACACACACACACACACACACATATGTGTGTGTGTGTGTATGAGACGAAGTCCCATTTTGAACAGAGGGTTTAGGTGGTCGGCAAGCTTCAAGCGAATGTTTGCGAATAGCCGCCAACATCGAAAGTTGTCAGCTTGGCGTGGCTGTTGGTGGCCGCCATAGCAGACTAAGGAGACGCACGAGTCCTGAAAATAGGCCCTTAAAGCAGCAACACATAGACGGGACCATGACGTTGTTGACGCTGGCGGGGGGTGCCGATGTCCGAGACGATGCTAGTTCATCGAAGCGAATCGCAATCAACAGTGAAAGACACTAAAAGTAATAAGATTGCTCGTTGTCGTTGTGCGCCGGCGGTCGTCCTATCCGTCCTCGTGGTCGTCATGTTACTGTTATTATTGTTTTTGTTGTTGTTATTATGAATGTTGGCCGCAGACTCTCAAGCTGTGACCGTGGCCGACGTCGTTGCAGTTCGCCACGAGTACGAGCCAGCCTAGGACATAGGACGCATATTGGTGCTGCCATTGGCAGTGCTGCTGCTGCTGTTGCTGCTGCTGCTGCTGCTGCTGTTGCTGCTGCTGCTGTTGCTGCTGCTGATGCTGCTGCTGCTGTTGGTGGTGGTGGTGGTGATGAATGGTGAGATTGATATTGTGTTGTCGCGGTCTGCTGCGGCTACTATTCGTTCTAACACGTTGTCATATGCTTGTCAATCTTGTTGTCGTTGTTGTTGTCGTTGTCGTTGTTGTTGTTGTCGTTGTTGTTGAGTCTGTTCTGGTGCTGCTGTCGTCGCCGATTCGTTGTGGCTGTACGGGGTTTGTAGGTTGGAGTCGTTGGTGTTTTATTATCGTTACTATTAATTCTATTATTTGTTTGTTATTCTCGTGTAATTCGTTCGAAACAGCTTCGCGAATAGAAATAAGTTCGATATCGAATAACGACAGTTGCGACTCATATGCGTACGCATGGCAACGATCGTCAATAGACAGAGACGTACGAGCAAGTAATGTTTTCTTGAACGATTTTGTGCAACTAATTTTTTAATATAATTTAATAACTACTCAATAATGAGCAAATACTGCGCCGCGCACGCATCTTGGCATGTCGAAATACTAGAGAAAGAAAATCTCGAACACAGCCTCGATGGCAAGCTCTGAAATAATTTCCACAGATTCTACAGCTTCATCGTTTCTCAGAAGTAATCTTCATCGTTGTCGAGTGAGTTCAACGTTTCGTCCACTCTTCGCGATCGTCCATTGGGACGACGGCGTTAATCGCTCAGACGACGGCCAGATATCGCGGACACTCTCGAACTGGACGATCTCACCTATCGACTTCATGTGAACGCAGCTGTCGATTATTGGTGCTAGCGTGGCCATTATCGTTGGCGGGGCACAGATAGCCTAATCCATCTGAAGGTGCCCCCCCCTGATAAAATACCTCGTCGCGTCGCCTCCGTCGAATAGATACGACCAGCGCAGCAGCAGCAGCAGCAGCAGCAGCAGCAGCAGCAGCAGCAGCAGCAGCGTCGATAGGCGGACGTACAGAGGCCACACAACTTAACAACATGACCGACCCAATGGGGAATAAATACACTTCTCGTTGTTGAGTCTGTGCCCTGCAGGGATATCATCGCATCCGACTCCTCGACGCAGGTCGCGCGCTGTCACCGGCAAACGCTCGTCTGCGGCTGTTTGTTCGACGTTCGATGTGTGTGTGTGTGTGTTCGTTCGTATTGTGTGTCGGTGTGTGTGTGTGTGAGTTCATTTAATGTCTGAGCAATGGGCGATGATGATGATGAGAGAGTTGGACTGAGTTGTCCAAAATGCCTATCGCGTTCCTTTGGACCGTAGTTAGACGATGGAGTTGTCTCTACTGGATGAGCGTTTATAGGCGACTATATCGGTCGAAGACTTCTCATTGCGTTGGCAGCGTTTGTCAAGCACTTAACGCGTTTCAAGGCATCCGGCTTCGGCTGTCTAAAGCGTCGACGGTTTTGCAGCAGATCGGCAGTATTGCCAAAAAAATCTCTCATGGATCGGCTGGATGTCACACAAGTTTCGAGAGAAGAAAAGTTGATATTAATAATTCGAACACTACTTGACACTACTCGAATAGGCTAACTATAGCATCTGCGTGAAGGGCCTTTCTTGTTTGCGTTATCTGTTTCGCTATTGACCAGTTCCGGCTATGTCCTCGACCAGGCTATGGGGAAAATCGGGAGAAATTCTGTTGCTCGAACGCCTTCTCAATTGGCTCCATCGGCTTGAAATCGACGTGGGCGTCTTAAACACTCGAAGTTGAATAGATGCTTTAGAGAGAAAAGGCATTTATCGCTCCCGCATGACGATCGTCGAAGATCTGCTGCTGCTGCTGCTACACTTTGGCCATGTTTGGACAAGCGGATGATGACGTCGACAGTTCTTTTTTTCATCGTTCGTAGGGAAAAGGCCCGAGGAACGTTATAAGGTTAAATGTCCTACGATTACAAATAACTACGCACGTTCGTGGGGAGCGCTAGCTAGAAACATGAACATCGCCAGAAGTATTTTCGTAGCGGGCGAATTTCACTCTCGAATTTTTACACCGATAACATAGGAACTGCAGCGTCGTTCGTAGTAGCCATTGTTGTAGAGATCTTCCCTGTTCTCGTTTGTGTTTATCTACAAAAGTGTCTACTCAAATGCGTCTCTTGAAATGGCCTCCCACGACGGAAGGGTTAAGGAGAGCGTTTTTTTGGTCTGGCGAAGCCTCGATCGGAGTGGTTTTCTTCTCAATTACTGGATGCCATTTGTTACGAAACATTCATTTCATTACGCTTTTGTACCATAAAGTGTATTTGTGGTACCTTTGTGTTGATACCTTCTGCGGTAATTTTGTGAGCAATGTCTAGTTTGCGTGTGGTCGATTTGTGGCGTCTTTATGGTACTTTCGCAACGTGTTCAGCTGTGGTACCTTCAAAGTACCTCGTGGTACATTCATGGTGGTGCGTTGTGATACTTTGCTGGTACGTTATTTTATCGTATGTCGTGGCTTTTTTCTGGGTTTGCGATAGTGTCGTTTGTAGTGCGCTGTTGTACTTGCTGTAATTGCCGTTCCCCGCAGTACAATCCGAAACATAGACCTTAAAGGCCTTCTCTGTAGAAGATTTCCAGGACTTGGCCTGAATATATTAGTACTGGCCTTGTCCGAGTGCCAGTCGACACCCGCAACCGGTCTCCTTTTCGTGTTACTCTGATGTGGTGGTTCATCCTTTCATATCTGCAGTTACTTGCAGTCGCTGTTCATGGTATTGATGATTATGGCGGCGATGCTAATGGCGATGTTCAGGCTGGCTACGTTGTACCAAGTCAGTTTACCGAGCCTTAAGGTTCGGTAGAGCCTCCTGAACTGAACGGGAAATTAAATGGGGGGTGGGGGGGAATGGGTGGCTATTACAGGGGGTCGTGGGGGGCGGTGACGGTCTGAACGGGCGTATCGATGGCGGCCGCGATGACCACAGTGCATGAGACCCATACGCGGACACACATTCGGCTGTCCGTCCACGCGGTCTTCGAGGGGATTGGTAGTAGTGGCCTGTCGTTCATTGGTGTCATTCAGTGGAAGACGACGGAGCAGAAGAGGCACACAGCAATTAAATTAATCGGCGCCCTCCAGCAACTGAAGTGGCCGCACTGAGGTATCGGACGGGGGGTGTTGGCCATGCCGGCAGGAGCAGCAATCCAATTAAGATAGCGAACACTACAACACACACACACACACACACACATATATATATATGTGAACATCAAGGGGAACATAGGGGGGGAGTAGTAGGATGAAATGGGAGCGAACGAGAGAGGGGGAATACGAGGTGGGTAGCACAGGAGCAGACACGAACGGCTCTGGGTGGGCGCTTAGCAAAGGGAAACATACGTTGAAGAGGCAAAGGTCGACAGACAGAGCAAATACAGCCTTACATCGATTATACATACATATATATATATATATATATATGTACATATATATATTGAGATAGTCGCGTGCGTCCGCGGGGAAAGGGCACTGAAAAGGGGACGCGGTCGTCAGCTGGTCGTCAGGCGTGAAAGGTTAACTTAGACAAATTCAATGCCTCTAAGCGTCCGATGCATGGTCCGATGATACTCCTCTCTGCTACATTACTCGTACTCGCTGCTTCTCTACCAGTGATGTGGTCCCATTGTTTTTTTAACCACACACACACACACACATGCATATATATATATATATGTATGCGTTGTTGTTTGTTCTTAAGTAGCGCACAAACGGAGCGTAGCAGGTCTTGGCCGATGAGCGGCCTGCGGTGAAGTCCTCCTAATGCTATCGTACATGCACGTAATAGATGGCTGTGGGCTAGGACATTTCAAATTGATGCCCTGATGGTGATCAATCTTCGTTCTAGCGCTCGACGCCTCGTGCACACTCATTTGTGTGCGACGAGAGGGGATACGAAAAGGTCGAATAGGCCTAGCCCTATAATCACTTCCGTTGTAGTGTACATAGGGCATGGACTCATCGGGACTCTCCGTAGCTTTATTTCGTAGTCGATTCTCCGTTGACACTTCCTATTGGCCTGCGGACGGCCTGAACGCGTCCTCTGAGGCCATGTCAGATGTTGTTGCTGCTGCTGCTGCTGTTGCTGCTGTTGTTGTTTGGCATCTTGGCGGACTCTGCGCTCGTAGCGGACCAGTGGCGATATCAGCAAAGCATTAGCAACATTAGAAACTGTACCGGAAGGGAGCAGCGGGACTTCTGTTTGCGTCCCAAATGTCCCTTCGGAGTCGATTCCCCCTTCGCATCTGCGCCAGACGACGGACGCGAAGTCGCTGGCCAGACCGAGTGTGATCGTCCGTATCCGAATGGACGTCGACAAACGGTCAGGACCAGAGGAAGAGTGCGCTGATTCGAATAATAATAATAATAATGCACTAGGCCCAGTGGCCTTGTCTTATGGCCTGTATGCCTGTCTCTCTATCTAAATGACGCTACCGCTGACGAACGAGACACTCCGGTCCGGGCGTAATGTAAATCATTTCGCTACATCGGGAGCATGACGTCGTCGAAATACCCCAATCGACTGAAGAACAGTTACTGGTCAGTGATTAGCCGATGATTTTCGTCTCAGTCCACGAACATTCTGTTACCGATGGATCGCTTTCGTCCGTGGGACGCTTCAGAGTTGTCGAGCAACTCGTCCTAAAGATGGCGCGACATTTGTCTAGATGTCATCGCGCGTACCTGCACAAGCGAAAAAGACGCATATGAATGTTTTATTCTTCCACAAATGCGCGCACATCAGTGACACACAAAGGAGATAGACTGTCGGATAGCGACTGAGTCCTTCGTGTGGCCTAGATCCGTCCGTGTGGACACGTTCCTGAAGAGGAAATGATGGTGTCAAGAAAATGTCTCAGGGGAATGCGCCACAGGGTAAAGATTAGGGACGAATGACCGCCAGATGATCGTCGGAACAGCGAAACCTTGGTCGACGACGTCTGCTCAAGAGGTACTACTACTACTACCGACTACCGACTACCGACTACGTGGCTAGGGTGTCGAGAAAGGCCTCTGTGTCGGGGTTGTGCAGGGGGCCTGTCGGTCTCGGCTGGCTATATGGGCCTGGCGGCCCGGGAGAAAGCGGAAGCGCTATCGAAGAATCATTTGTCCTTCGCCAGCGCCTCGATGGTGGGCCGCTTCGCCCAACTCCAAGGTGGCGGCGGCGGCGGCGGCGGCGGCGG
The DNA here is from genome assembly GCA_002081605.1 of Tropilaelaps mercedesae. Lineage (NCBI taxonomy): Eukaryota > Metazoa > Arthropoda > Arachnida > Mesostigmata > Laelapidae > Tropilaelaps > Tropilaelaps mercedesae. The sequence goes on from MNPL01019670.1 coordinate 27,521, forward strand.
CGGCGCAAAATTTCCCTCGGCGTTTCGGCCATGGCCGACGGTTCGTAGCCTGTTCTCAAGTCTTCCACCGTTACACTTACATCGTCTAACGAAATGCAGTTCGCCGTTTTGGATTTCCACCCCATCCCACAGATGCCATCATCGTGGCATCGTCGTTTTTAGTTGTCGTCGTAGAAGCTATTAACGGCGAGGAGAAACCCAAAATAAACGTCGATGCTCGGATCTTAGCGAGGCGACTAAGGGTGACAATTTGCCGGAAATTCAGGTACAGGAACATGTGTCCGAATATGTTGTGTTGTGTTACACTTGAAAGAACAGTTTCGTGCGCGTCTCAGCGCACGTGCGTGTGCTTGCGCATATCGCAAATATGCAAAATGTTTCTCGTTTCGGAAACAAATAAGATTTCAGATTGTATTTGATGCGTGCAGATTACGCCCCTCCTCAAACACAGACTTCGTAAACTGTCCGCGTTTTTACCAGCACATAAAACATTTTACCAACACTTCCATACGATAGAGATGCGTGGACGTAAAGCCATATTGGTGGGTTGGTAATGAGGTTCGCCGAAACGGTGCACGCAGAAGTTGTTTTCGGAAAGTGGCCTTATATCGGGTGAAAATAATCGACAAAATAGTTGGGAAGGTAGCGGCGAATTTACAGGAGCTGCTGTGCTGGCATTCCCGACCACTCCGAGTTATGAATGGAACCGGAGTGAAGCAGGCTCCGTTCTACTGTTCTTATCTGTCTATAAATTAATTGTTTACAGCTTACGAGATAAATTGTATTTTATGAGCCGCTTACACGGACCATGCCGCGCTGTGTCAGCGGAGGCCAGTGACACGTTTGGCAGCATAAAAACTTCGATGTTAAGGTGGTTTGCCAGATTTCGTAAGGCAAACAGGCACTCGCCGTATGAAACGGTTGCTCAACGAACAGGATAGCAGTCGGGCAGGATATCACCGATATTTTATGTTTTGCAAACGTTCGCAGAATTAATATGTTCACGGCTTGATTATGAGGGACGCTATCTTGGCACTATTTTGCCTTTCAACGTCAGTTAAGTGACGTTTGGCGTTAGTAGAGCGACGACACAGTCGTGTGTGTGTGTATGCATCGAGGTGCGCAACCAGGACGCAGGAGTCATCATAAATAGACGAGACAGACGACTGTCAATATCGACTCCATTGAGTCAACCAACACTCACACTGAAGCCAATTGTCATGATGATTATTCGATTATATTTATTGAAATCGTGTCTTGCTCACTATAGGTTCAATTCGACGCAAATATCGATCAGGGTTTCTATTGTAATTAAGCAGCTGGCGAGGCAGACACACTCCGGATCCACTCGCCTGATCCACATCATCATGGTGATCTGCGCAAGTTGCTAGAATCGATGAATTTACACCCCGCACGACACCGCATCTGGAATACAATGGAATCTCGAGCTGAACAGGTCCGCGCGCGGCTACTCGTGAATCATCATGACTTATCGCACGACAGCGCACGCATTCCAATGGCCGTACTATTTACTAGAGATAAAACTTGATAAACGAAAGAATCATTGAACAATATACATATATTTATCTGATAGTTCTATTCGAGCGAAACTGCCTAGACGGAACATTTTTCATCAAAACTGAAATGCGTCCTCCCTGTGCTCCCGCTTACGGACGTTCGCCCCGATGAGAACGCATTCGAATGGATCGATTATGAGCGCTCGTCAATGCAATATTGCCACTGCGTAATATTAATTACGATACGAACAATCGAATCATTTTCACGATGTCATCGAGCCCCAGCCGGCGGACCCAACCTTCGGATTGGGAGGGCAGCGTCCTCTCGGGTTCGTCTCTTTATCTCATGGCGATCAGACTATCTGATACATCACTGACTATCGTGGTATTATTTATAGTTTGGATAAAATTTAACTCATATTGACGGGCTACACTTTTATTATAGTGCCACTATAGTGATGATAGTGTGGTGGCCCGCCGCTCTGATGATAACCGTAGCAGCACCCCAGCCGAGGGTGATGTCTGAGCAGGCGTCTCAGACCCGAGTGCGTGTGGCCGGCCGGTCGGTCGGATCTAGCGTTTTATAGTTGCTGGTCGCTAAAGGGCCGCGTGACGTCAGGGGGGGAGGTAATAATCAGATTCGGCGCGATTCGGTATTTCGGTCATCTATGACTTATCTGTCTGTCACACGTTAAAATACGATACGAAGTGTACGGATGTTTGCTATTAACAGCAGCAACTGCGCCAGTAGAAACGCTCGCAATAAAAGTGATAGAGTAATTTGTTGTAAAATGTGCTAATCGTCGTCGACCGCCGCCGCAGCAGAGTAATCATGAAACGAACTCCCCGCCACAGTGGCTTCAAGTAGAGTGAAAAGTTTGCCCCTGGCAGCCGTCGTGTCTTTGGTAAACCCGAACTCCTTCAATAAAAACGGCAATCGTTTGTCGGTCGAAAAGTTTCTTTGTTGCTGTGGCCTTTGTCGGACGAGTGAGTGAGTGAGGGACCCGCTAGGGCGAGCCTGCGGAAAAGAAGTGGAGTTTAATATGAGGAATCTGTATTATTTGCTTCAAATTGGGTATCGGTCTATAGATCGTTGTCACTTATTTGTTCTGGATTGTCTCGTTCTTCCTCGCTCCCGATCATCGGAACCCGGGGTCGCTCAATGTTTCTGTCAAATAAGTTCGATTCAGAACGCTTCGTCCTGAGCTACAGGCCCTGGATCACGGTCCCCAGGCCAGGCCAGCCAGGCCAGGCCAACCAGGCCAGGCCAGGCCAGCGATGCTTTCATAAGCCGCAATGATCTTCCATAGATTCTAGGCTTTCGATGACTCCTTAAACCGGTTCTAGTTGGCAAGTTGTAGTCCGCCTCAAAGGCGGACATCTTGGAGGGTCCAAGTGGCAACAATTTTGAGGAAGACGACGGAAAACAGATAGCGCAGACGCAGGCCGGCCTGGCCCCATCATGGATGAAGGTGGAAATGGAAGGAAGGAAGGCTGGAAATGAATGCGTCCAGGTCCATAATGAGCGTAGTCGTTAGGTAACGCCCAACAACAAAATGCCAAACTTTTAGCCATCGCTAGTGCATTCATAAAGTCGACGTTTGTTAATTAGTCACATATCATTGTACGACGGAAACGCAGAGCCTTCAGAGGCAATTCGTGCTACTACGTAACTTTGACTATCGCTCTAACTTCCGCCAGTCCCTGGCCGATGTCTAAGACGCCGTACGATGCACGTAAAACCTTATTTCCTTTAGCCGAGTGAAAGTCTTCTGCATTTCTTCCATGCAGAAGAGCGTTCTACCTCGTACAACCGTCGTAAACGAAGGCTGAAGCGTTGAATATGTGGATGTCAGCGAAAATTTATGACAGATGATGTATTCCTGTGCAGGACTTGTCCCTTATAATGGAGAAAAAAAAAAAAACAAACATGAATGCGGTTTGGAATCGAAGCTGGCTTCTTCCTTTGGATGATTCTTGCATTCTTGGAATATTGCACGAACATGATTGAGGTCCGAAGTGAGCGATCACTTTAAAGGTCGCCTTATGCTCTGTTAATGGCGGTAGTTTCTTCAACGGACACTACATCGATCCCGTGCCGGAGGTCTACGTTATGTCGATCGCAAATGGGGAACTCACGCGTCACCTCGAAACATTCGATAGCTGTTACCACTCAGCGTTTATATGATCGATTCTCAAACATCCCCTTTACCCATTTATGACTGTACATGTTGTCGCGGTTGCTCTCTTGGATTCTGCGAAGCTTCGCGGCGTCCAGGGCCATTCACCGACCTGACGACCAACTCAGCACCGCCTAGGCCGAAAGTCATAAACAAACGTCTCAAATCTGGTGACAATTGTTCGTTTCGCTGCTGCTGCTGCTGCTGCTGCAAATCTTTGTCATGTTATCCCCTCTAGCCTGTCCTGTTTCTAGCCGTTTCTGTTTGGCCTTAGCAGGAGATGTCCTCTGTCCTAGAACTGTTTGTAAGTACCCTACTTCCTGGTGGTGCCTGGACAGCGGCCGCAATCGGGATGTCGTCGTCAACGCCTCGGTCCCTATCAACGACATATCAAGTAGGGGTACAGCCTCTCTTTCTCGCTCTGATTTTCCCGTTGTCGACTCTATATCTCTACTTATATTTGGCGGACGTCCGATCTTCCTTTGTCGCTTGTGGGAAGAGCAGGCCGCGCGATTCCTCATCTGCATGGTAATTCATGTGTAAATAACGCCCCGCACCGGCCCCCGAAGTGGCGCGCCGCGATATGGTCCGATTTGTGACGCGAGATAAAGGCGCCTATGGATCTGCTATTTTGTCTGTAGCCTGTGCCGGTCCTGGGTCAGCCTGGACATGGGTCTGTTGTAAGTGGGCTCTGTCTCGTGGGGTTGTCAGTGGATAACGGTGAGATGATAACGCTGCTGGTGGCCAGCGGGACATTGGTTTAGCCTCTGAAAAAGTGCGCAGACAACTCGCCTTTGCTAAGACGAGACGCTGCGTCTCGTCCGTTCTGGCTCGCGTCGCTGCCCATTGCTGGTGTCCATAGCTAATTCGTGCGGCCCGGCTATTTTCAAGAACCTTCACGACGAGTTAAGCTTTCGTGACGGTACGCGGACGTGGCCACTGTCCTGTCTCGACTCGAACAGATGGATACCTCACTTTTGCACCGGTTCACGTATCGTCGTTCTGTGTACATTCGCCGGTCACTCAACAACCAGCGGATCAGATGGTCCTTAGCCATCGGTTGCCGCAATTGCCACAGATTTACCACAATACATACACATCATATATATATATATATATATATATATATATATATA
>MNPL01019688.1:1014-25633 GCA_002081605.1 Tropilaelaps mercedesae
GTCACTTCGTTCGGCTACAGATACGCGCCGCTGTGCCGGAAAAACAGGAAGAATCTTGGAGAAATAAAAAAAAAGTAAACCACCGACAGGGCAGTGGTTTCGTATGGTAGCATCCCATTGGCGTGCTTTGTCGTTGTTCCTATCCGCATTCATAATATGAGGACGCGTCGTGCTACAGGGAAGTAAATGTTCACTTGTTCGAATCCGTTGCTTGGAGATAATATTAATGACGCGCTGTTCTTTGAGTCGTGATGGGGCATTATCGCATTACCATTGTCATATTATATTCACGTATATACGCATATTTTAGCTAAAGGTCTGCAGGTTTGTGAAATGGACGTTGAAGCACCAAGCGTACCAGTGACGGTTTACCTAATATTATACCATACCACACCGATTGATCTTGATGTAGCGACCATAGCATTTCGTTTGACTTCGCCAAGTAACGCATATTGGACTGTTATTATTATTATTATTATAATTTTCATCATCATCACCACCGCGGCTACTGCCATCATTATTATCGAAGTCGATACACATTGGCAGAAGATCCTGGACCGCAGAAGCGCTCCCTCTGGCGGAAAACGCCTAGCGACGCATCCGGAATAAGCTTGAATAGAAATCTCCACTGACACGACTTTGGCGTCGTATCCTATTATTATTAAGTGTTCTCGTTCTTTTCTTAGCTCGATTACCATCTGCCAGTCTTAGGGTGGACGGTATCCGCTCCGTCCGATCTGTCTTTGTCCGCCTTGATCTACAGGGGGTCTGCCTAAAGTAGTAGAGGCAGGTTCATCTGACTTCCATTTGACGCAACAGCGGCGCGTCTTCAGGCCAGTGTCAGTCGACAAGGCACTATCACAGTGAGCAGAGATCAGGGGATCAGTTGGAATGTCAGTCTTTGCCTTAGCCCTTTTTTCCTTCGTCTCGGCGCCTGTTTTGCTCGCCGTCTTGTGTCGTCTTGTTGAATATTTGCACTCACTCGAACGCTACGCATAGGTTGGCAGCGGTTGGACACACGCTGGGTACGTACATGAGCAAACACACGATCGTCAAGCGATGGCCCTGAGGCAATATTCTTGTTAAACATTCTGTCACTGTTGTTTCTTCGCTCGCTGTGGGACAACGACAAGGGTGACGGCGAAACAGGGGCCCAGATGTCGACAGACACGAACAACGCCGTCATTGGACTACGGGTTCCGAGGCCCTGCATGCGATTCCCTAATAATGGTCCAATGTGAACGAACAAAAGCTACGGATCGACGAAACATTGTTGGACGGCTGGTGGTAGAAGTCAATGCTCTATGAGGAGAAGAGCTCAGCGGTTTTTCTAGAGGGAAAGCGCACTGACAGTTTAACTATGGAAAGCTGCCTTCGACCAAGCATGAAAGCTATGAGATCTTGAATTGATTATATAGGACATGCTGGTAGGAAGATGGGTGACAAGGAAAAAAGCCAAAAGAAAATGATATCTGTGACCATCGGCACCCTACAATTGTGACTACTTTGGGTATCCTGAAAGAGCTCTTCTCCTCGCTTTATAACTCTCTGGCAATTCCTTGTTTATCTTTGACGGACCCAAACGAGTTGCTGGCGGAATGAGAAACCTCGACCATTGCAGGAAATCCTCGTTGTGAGGCGAATTAAAACGAATGTAATAGCAAAAAGGTCATACTCGCCATTACTTGTACCAGACGCCTTGACCCGATAAAAGTTCTCATCAGATCACCCTCGAACGACGACGAGTGATATAAGTCCGCGTAAAAACTTTGTAATTGCTCGCGCAGCTATCCTTGATGCTGACGCCCATCCACCGTTCACAAGGTAATAAAGTCTCAGAATGTTTTCGAGCTTTGAATTTCGAGATGATATTAAATAAATTATGTTTTCGTTCGACGAAATTTTGTTCGACAATCGACACCACTAGAAATTGCCAATTGATAACGATATTTTGTTGTTGCCAGCTTTTGTTAATTGTTCCCCGTACCTGCAAAATTGCCTTTGTTTGACTGTGACGTTTGTTTTCGAAGTCTGCATTGCAAGTCGATTGCAGTCATAACGGACGACCAAACTCAGCCCAGGGCAACTTTGCATTCGCTGCGCACGCCTCCTCCACGTAGCTCCAGCGAGAAATTCACCAAACGGACAGAGATCCCGTCTCGAATTTAGACCCTTCGTCTTTAGGAAGTCGCCTGAGCAATCGACCGTATACGCAGATGAGGCTGCGAACGTGTTCGCTGATAAAGTATATGGGTGTAGCAAGAACGGTCGTCCTCAAATTTCCCGCGTGGCTATAGGAAATAGGCCAAGGGTCTAAGTGAATCACAGACAGCCTATAGGTATCCGCCGATGGCGGGATTTTCAAACTCACCGTTAACGCTTGGTCGATGAAACGACCGCCTCTGGAATTGCGCACGAAACCGGGGTATTGGAATTGGGGAGTTTAAATTGTGACTGAGAACTTTGTATGTAATCGGTCCGTCTCTTGGGTGTGATTCAGCTGATTGATGTCACCCCAACGTTTATATGGACCTTCTTCTACTCAGGTGCTGGCAGTCATAGCACCTTCAACAGCGCCTCTGTCGTCCTCCCGTACATTGGCCGCTCTTCCAGCTTCCCATTGGATTGAGCGCACCTTCACGCAGCCCCGCATCGAATCCTCCGCAAACTCCCCTGTATCGCAGACGAGTCGAATAATCCGCCTTGAACAAATTAATTCCCACCAGCTCACTGGCGGGCCAACAGTGATGACAGGGCCACCAGCAGCGCCACTACCACCAAGAAGAAAGACCCGAGTGAGAATGACGTCGGCCACGAACAACGCCAATAGAAAGGATCCATTCGCGCAGAAGGCCAGGAGCAAAAGGGGCCCGGGGAAAGTGGTATTATAGTGAAACCGGCACTAGCATTGCAGATACCCAAGGGCACTCAGTTCGAAGGAAGCCTGATCGGAAAGGCGAACGCAACACAACTGGAGCCGCAACACAGTGGTCGCCTCTTTTACGTGTGCTCATTTCTATCTGCTCGTTCTGGCGAACCAGCGCCTCCGCCCGCGACGCCGTTCAGGCTGCTCTGACTGTATAGTCCACTTCGACGTCGCGCCTATGGAGGCTTTACGCGGTTGGCGTTGCTGCTCTTATTGTTGCGAGCCGGTACCAGCCGTCGGAAGGGAAAGCATCTGCGTGTTTGGCTTTATGAAAGGTTTTCTCTTCTTTTCCCTATGGGCGGATAGGGATATCGCCGTACTGGGAGATTACGATAATCTCCTGTCAGCGTATCATTTCTCTCATTGTGCAGTGTCTTGCAGTGTTTTCATGTTTTTTTCTGCATTGCTTCGACAGGCATGTTAACCAAGCTTGCTGCAATGAGGCACAATGGTCAGCTTTTGTGCTATGTTTACGAGCGTATAATGTTATTGAGCGCCAGTGTGAATCACCTGCCTACGAGGTTCGTATGCCCTTTGCAGATGACGTCGACACTTGTTTAGGACTCAGAAGGACACTTGACAGAGCCCCAAGCAAGGTTCTGATTCACTTTTGAATATTCAAAAGAAAAGTTTTCACCCTTCCATGGAACTTTTTCGTGAGGTTTGTAACTTCTATCTTAGATAAATGTCGCTGGTCGCCTTTACAAGAGAACTTGCTTGCAACACTGGGTGGCGCATGGTCGACCCGGCAAAATAGATAGTGAGCTATACGCGTTAGCAGAAAGGCCAAATGCTGTGAAAACGCCTTGCGGGAGATGAACAGGTCCGGTCACGTACTCATAAACCGGAAATGAGATGGAGCTTTTTCAACAGGTACTCGATTTTTTAATTTGGATTCGCATCGGACAACCATTGAAGAAAGTGCGCGCTAGAAAATCGTCTTCCATCTTAAATAGATTCACCTCCTGCAATGGAAATTTTGGTAGATTGTGGGCCAGGCAACACCAGTGATTCATGCTTCCATTTGAGACCGCTACGCCTTCCTGTCTTCGAATAAAGAAAGTCCCCGCCTTGTGACTTGAATGTGACTCGTCGATGAGCCTTAGCAAAAATTCAGCTTCGATAGCACTTCATAAAAATCCTGTGTAACCCATCCGGTACATCAACTCACTTCACCGGCCTCTCTCATAATGCCGTAGATGCCTGCCTTCCTTTGCTAGTAATCCAGCAGCCAACGAAAAAGCTTCAAACAAAAACACGAGGTGGAGGGCACGGGTGGCTATTCAAAATGCCCATATACCGAACTTACGAGTATGCGGCTCGATACGACGGTCGTGTGAACGAAAACGGCCCGAATCGTTTCTGATTCAATAGGCAACATCCCGTTGGACTATGAACTCATCGGATTAAAGTTGACCAGCACCCAAATCGTGTATCCTTCCTTCCGTGCTGGCGTAGGGCTTTTGAAGACTACGATTGCTTTGGCATCGGGGTACGCCGGCGCCAACGACACGCACACCCCGAAAGCTTCATTGTGTTTCAGGAGCCCGTTTTGGCCAAATCACACGGCCATGTCTGACGCCGCAGCTCGCGGATCAAGACTGGTGAATGGGTGCAAAAAACGACCATAGGGAAAAATTGGTATTGTTTCCGAGAAGAGATTGCTGTTTTCCGCTAAATCTAATCGTCAGCTCGACGAGTGGGCGGTATGCGACCGGCAAGTCTCGAGAAGACCGCGAATAAAAGTCTCCTGTTGACTGAAAATATGCAGAGGAGACGTTCGACATGCAAATGGGTCCCTATTGAACGTCGTGTTGATTTCGGGTATGTCATGTTAAACTGAAGCGGTCCAACAACAAGCCATGTGTCGTTTTACGAAAAATATTAACGGTGTGAATTTGCATATTCTGCAATATTCATCAATGTATAGGTACGTATTTTTCTTAGGGCCTTATAACTGTAAGATTCATTCATAAGTCTGTTGGAAAAAACAAATCGCCATGTGGCCCGTTATGTCATCATTGTGCATGCAGTCACGACGTGTTGAATCAAACTCTAAGCTCTATACCAACAACGTATAGTTACCACGCACAAAAAGCTTTCATGATTTTCCTCCGGTGGGCAGGACTGCGAACGTGGCTGGAGTGGTAAGCCGGTTTAACAGAAAACAGGGTTCCCCTAAGGCGACTGCGTTCGTCGCCCAGGCCCACCGTCTTTCAATCCCTCTTTCCAGGATGCGGTTGTTGAGTGGCCTTTATCAAGAGCATTACTGCCCCCTAGGGAGGCCTACCAAACTATCCAGAAAGGATAAAAGACGCTGGCTAATAATATAGGCGGCTAGGAAAAGCTGCCCGCTTTCCTGGTCCGTTGTTGGTCGACAGAATCCGCATAAAGTCAACCCATACGGCCTATGGATTAAAACAATGATGGTTTACTTTGTTTGCGAAGGAAATGGTTCAGATGAGACCGTTCAAAGGAAGGTGATGTTCATGGCTACCTCAATGCATTTAGTTTTCGTACTGAAAATTTTCCGGCAGCCTGCAGAAGTGTGTTTTGCACGTGGGACTTGCGTTTATTATGCGCATCATCATGCTGTGGCGTTGTTCGCTTTTAGCCTTTTTATTTGCTGGCTTCTCTCATAACGTGTGGGTTTTCTGGGAACAGTATATTCTATGTATATCTGTTTTCTTGGTGGATGTTAGTGTAACTTGTCCATTAGTTGGCATAGAGCCACGTGTGCAAAATATCTGACATTTTTTCAACTCACCTTGAGATCTGTTTACCCATACTTAAAAAATCTGTGCATCTCTTAATATGGCAGTGGAAGGAGCGATGGCACCAAAGCGAGAATAGAGCAAATTAAGAGAATTATCGAATATTTGAAAATACCTTCGTCGACAAGCCCGAAACCGCTGCCGAATATAGACTGTGACAGCACCGGCGGACAACGAATAAGTAAACAGCACCTCAGAAGTCTTCTGCATAAAATCGAAATCTGCGCTTACCGGCCTGACGCTCTCGTACGTAGTATAGAGTTGGTCAGTGAGTAGCTGGTATATCCTGGCAAGGAAGCTTTGCAGTCACTCTGTCAGCCAATCGCACCGACTGAATGCTTACGTTACGTTGAAAGACTGCGTGATGCGTATTGTGAAGCACTTTCTCTTCACCTGGCCATCGAGACTCGTAGACGAGAAAACCGCATTTTGCGCCGCCTTAGCGCAGGATAGTGAATATAGGCCAGGAAATAAGATGACCCAGTTACTCGAGGCATGGGTGCAAAGCAGCAAACCGGCCGGAGGCGTCTTGCAGGGCTGTGTCGATTGTCAGCCATCGACATGAAGCCACGAACTAGTCCCGTTGCCAGGGTTTCCCTCTTCAGCCGGTCCTATTCCGTTTTGTCGTAGAAGTGAAGGCCGAGAAGGATCTCAATGGACGCGTCCCTCCAAACCGGTTATATGTGTCTGGGTACAGGAAAATTGGGCTGATGTTTCTCCCGAAGACATGTCCGTGTCCGTTGAAGAAATAGGAGACAGAAGCGTACGGTCGTTGAAAACCGTCGAAACTTTGCGAAACGGTTGACAGGGCGGACCTAGCGACAAGGGCACCATCGACGCGCAGGTTCGAAGCGATCTGGAACGCAGCAGTGCCATTATTAAGTTATCTGTTGAAACAATATTTTCTTAATCTTCTCGTTTTCCGTCGCTGTCCAAGGCTTCTTCATAGTCTAGAACTCCATCGGTGCTCTCCTCCTTCCCCTTCTCTCTCTAGTTTGCACTTGCTTGTTCTCCCCAATTCGCTGCTTTTAGAGGGCAGAAAAGGCGTTCTTTCTACATAGACATAGAAGAAGCTTGTGGACAGACAGTGGCGCAGTTTTTCTTGCGATTTTTTCTTTTTCAAAATTGGGTGAATTTATATTCCCGCACTCCGGACGCTACTACAATCGACTTGCGGCGGTGGACCGCGGCAGCGGGTCAGGAATTATGAACCACTGAACAAGGACCAAGGCTCGAGGGCAAATTACCAACTTTCTACCGACTCTTGCCCGCTAGTATAGACGCTTGCTTTCAAATCTGCTTCTTCTTGTGGATGCGAAGGGAAGACTGAAAAGCTCGAGGCTGTAGCTCAACGTATTCAAACTAGGACGTTTGATTTTCTCATATAGGCCTTTGACACCATTGCCGGGTAAGCGTTGGACGGTATTCGATGTCCTTGTTTACCGGCATTGTCTCGCGCTATTTATGTATCTTAGTGCATAACCTAGCGAATAGGGTCTATCCTGACAGTTGCAGTACCCTTTTGTGTAGTTTCTCATCCGGAGGTGTACATACACAACGGAGTTACGCTCATAGCTACCATCCAAGGCGATGATCTTCTATGAGTTCAGGATACGTTACTATGCAAGCAGCACTTCTAAGGATATGGCACACTAGTAAAACTGCATAGTTAGCTTGAGCGAAAACCAATATGACTCGTAGTTGTGATGCTTTTCGTTCATAAATTTGAACAGACAACGACTTAAAAGCCTTTGGTAGAGTAGCTAGCTGGTAACATTATCAGGCCCACTGGCGTGGCCTACTTACGTGTCCTTTCCGACCCAAGGAAAGACGTAAGTGCGTGGATATGATTCTCGCCATTGCACAGTTACATTATTCGCTGCTTCCTTATGAAGCGATGGCTGTTAGCCGATGGTTAGCTCTGAAAATGTTAGCGTACGTAGTGTCGTCCACGTTTCTTTTACAGAATTTTTAAGTTTCGTTTTCCTTAATTGAAACTAGTCTTAGGACTTGTCATGCAGCATACACCTTCTATTGAAAATACGAAACTAAAACTCGATGTGGTTATCTGCCTTGTAGCGAAGTTCTTGTTGACACGCTTTGGTAGCCGTCTTCAAACTTTGGCTAGATATTCACTCATTAGATTAGCTTCAATCTACAGACTGATCCCAAAACTCCGAGCCACCAACACGCTTATCAAAGGGGTCCACGTAGAAAATTAACAGAGAATTAACGCGCGAATAAATGAAAACACTATTTCGGAGAGCTAGTTTGAGGTAGACTCGAGCGGAAAACGCCCGTAGATTGATGCATCCACGATTCGATGTACGCAGTTCAAGTACTCGGCCGCATATCTTCGTGAGTAATACTGGCCAGGTTGTAGCCAATAACTTTTTCCAATCCCATTATTCCGATAGGCTTCAATACGCTTCCAGATTGATACAATGGGAAGCATTTATAAATGGCCTAGGGCCATTTGCGATGACAGCTCAACAGATCCACGGACTGAATGCAGAATTCAAATACCGTTGCGAATTTCTGTTAAATAAAGCTGTGCATCTGCAATTGGGGATATATGTTCGTACACAGAAAAGTGTAATATACGGGAATGTGTACGCATCTGCCGTTTGGTCTACTGCACACTCGGGGTCGTATCCGCTGGAGTTGAACCCAATGTTCGGTACTCTTCAATTTTTCGTCTGCGCCGTGGCGGGCTGTCATCACAGTTTTGATGTCGACAATCATGCTTTTCTTTCAACACAAGAACGGTTTCGACATCGGACAGGGCGTTGTTACGATACTCTGAGGAAGTGTGTGCGGCCGGACAGTTGTCGAAGGGAAACATCACGAGAATCAGTGGTGTCTCGTGCGTTGGTGGGAAAGTCGCATGGCTTTTGAACGACCATTCTTGCGATCCATTGGAAGGAAATCGGGAACCTATTTTCGCGTCCTTATGTCAGACCAACTGCCGGTGACCGATCATAGAGGATACCCGTTCACCGTTTAGTCCTATTCAATGTAATGAACTCGGAAAGCAACAGCGTCCCCTGTCGCTGCCCATATAAGCCGGTAGGGTTGACTACAAAGCGAACAGAGAAGCTCGCGTCTGAATTTGAAGTTTCATTTTTCGTTGCTTTGGTTGTTATGTGAGAGTATTATATATATGGATATATATATGTATCTAATAATATATATATATATATATATATATATCGCGACTATCCATAATACGTGCTTTTGCATCTAAGTATTTCCTTAAACGTCGAATACCTCGACAAATCGGTTGGCGTTAGTGCGTCACAAATACGCTTGTAGCGGCGAACATTTTGCGCTGAGAACAAATGGTGCTCCAAAAAAGAAATTTTAGCTTTGAAACAAATTTATCCAGCATTTTGGTCTCTGTCATGTGTCTCTTTACGAAAAAAGAGTTCTCATAAGCTAAAGCTGTGCCAGAAGATGTATCCTGGTCGACGTACCGAGTAACGTAAAAAAAAGACGGCTGAACTACGGCTGAGTAGGCGTGTGTATAATATGTGAGATGTACAAATCACTAGAAGAGTAATCATTCACATTTTGCCAACTATCTTACCGTCATTTACCCATACTAAGCCCTTGAGAAACCTCATGTCTCTATATTCTTGGTATGTCGATGGCCACGTGCTTTTATATTCATTTGCAGTTGTTCACCACAGTTAACGCTCAAATGGATTGTTTAGCATTTCCATACAAAGCATAGCCATCCATAAGAAAAATCGAAATTTGTGCAATAAACGATCTTTGCGAGCGCGTGACTGATTTTTCCAGTAATGCCAACAGTGTTAAACCATCGGGCAAATTTTGATGCCGAAATAGGAATCTCCAAGTGATGAGGTTGCGACTCTCCCCCCACCTACGCTTCCACCAGTAACGGGTTGCCAACCGTAGCGACCAACAGACGCATTTTGACGCTTGGAAGCGATCTGGCCGCTGATGTATACGGACCGACGCTGCTGCGCTAACAGGGCCTAAGGAGTGACCATTTCACGTTGTTTTGCCGTCAACGTCAAGTGTAAGCATTAGGAAAGAGGGTGCAAAACACAACAACCCCAGCTCTCTTTTTCCGCCATTTCCCTTAGCCCCACGCAAGCGCGGTCGTTGCCCTAGAGGGCGGGACGACGGCGACCCATCATTTTATACATATTCTTCGTGGGCAAGCGACAATTCAAGCAAAGCGGTGATAGCACTTAACCAGACCGGGTTTGGCGGTCGAGAACGGGGGAAAATGATGGAAGGGATCTCACCGAGAAGATCCAATAGGGCAAGTGGGAATATCTCGAAAGCAATTTGGGATTGAACTCCGGATTCCGATCTGTGTGAAAGCGGATTGACATATGGTTTCGTCGATACGGGTCGCACGGTGTTTCTCTACCTTTGGATTCAAAAAGAGCGAAGAAAATACGATTGGCTAGGGGGCTGTGCGGCGAGAGCCCTGATTCGTCCCCTCCGCTTTACGTATATCCTCCAGTTTGTTAGCTTACCCTCGAGACAATGTTATTGAATCAATTCGCAGTTAACAACATATAATCGTATTCAAAATACGAGTAGCAAATTAACTTTTCTTGTTGCTGTCGAGGACGAATGGAGCTTTGCCGGAATGGGTCGTCTTTTGGCCCTCCGTGTTCGTTGCTCATATCGGCCGCTGCGTTGGGACACACCATGTCTGGGGATCGCCTACCACAACACATAGAGCAGAAACTGTTGGAAGATCCGACGAGACACGAGTAGGGTTCCCGGGGGCGGCAAAAGCCAGCACCCGCGCGACAAGGGCCTCAAGAAGATGCAGAGCCGGAGAGGTTGGCTGGCTAAGGACGAACGGGGTCGTCGGAGCGGGAAAGACCCTCAAAAGGAAGCGTCCCTCTAACGCCCGGGAATCGATGTTACTTCCCGATGGGCTTAAGGATGCCTCGCGGCCTCTGGCAGCGTCTCTTCCCAACGACGCCGGAGAGTGGAATGGTCAAGCCGGAGCAGAAGACGACGGTTAGATGAGGCCAGTGTGTCGAGCTCGGTGGCTGGGGGTGCATTCGTATGCGCCTTGTGACTGGAGGAGACGCGTAGGTGCACGGGTTCGATCCCCGCCGGTGAACATTTACATTACACAAAAATAGTTGAGGCCAGTGTAAGGGATAGTCATTCGAACTCGGTGTGGTCTGCAATTTCTTTGTTTTATCGTCTCACTCCTACGTCTCATACACGCAAGATTCCTGCTCCCCGAAGTTCGCCTTAGTAAGCAACAGGACTTGGCTCACAACCCAACGGTGACTAGACGAAGCGAACACCTTTATCGTCTAGGAAGTACCCCTACTTTCGACTAAAGAAAAGTCTTGTTAAAGCGAAGTCCCGCGTCCACTGTTCGCTTTCCTCTCTGTGCCGATTGAGATAGAAGAGTGGAAGGGTCTGGAGGCTAAGGGGTACTTGTCTGGTCTGCGGATCGTCGCCAAGCCGTAGACCGAGTACTGTAGTCGATGCCGCCGTTTCCACGTTCCACCGAGGACGTACCACGAGAATCATCATACGACACAGCTGTCGTGTTATAATCATTCAATTAATAACGCTGCTAAGTAGAGAGAGCGCATCCAATACAGTGCCAACATAAAGGCAAGAGATTGATTCGAGGGTAACGGCGCCGTGCTGACGATGAAAAGACCCGCTAAGAAAAACGGCACGTTTGTGGTTAATAAATGTGAACTAATTAGTATTAGTATTTCGCTTAAGATATATCCATAAAACCTGCGTATCAACAGCTGTAGCTCTCTGTCATTACTGCTGTACGGACAACACTAGTGCTTCGTGGTTGTATGTTTTGGCATTCTTTCCAGACCTGGTAAATTCAACGGTGCGTTTCGACGAAAAAGGTGACGCCCAGGCACCGTATATAATCTACAACTACCGAAGAAATTACAGCACGGGGGAGCTACAATACATTCAAGTGGGTAAATGGCTGGGAGTGGAAGAGGGACTGGAGCTTATGGCTGGAGACATCACCTTCGGGAGTAGAGAGACACATGACAGGTAGATCATATATAATAATAATAATAATAATAATAATAATAATAATAATAATAATAATAATAATAATAATAATAATAAACTGTTCCAACCACTGCACGCGATTATAAATCTTTAGAGATTCTTCGAGACTATGGATGAAGTTCCTTAATTTACTAGCGGAAACAGTGCTTAGAATGCATCAGAAAGGATAGCCGAACGGGCAAACAAATTCACAGCATAGAAAATGTTTCAACCGTGCCTGGATATATAACAATAATGCCTTTTTCTGTGCATTCATATAGCAATGAATGGCTTAATAAGACTCCAATTAACTTCACATACGAAATCTCTAAGTAATTGGTATGTGATCCTCTGCGTAATGGGTATGGTATGGCGTGCATCATGATACTCATGATACTTTAGCTAAGCTAGCTAGGCGGTTGATTTATATTTTGTTTCAGTGTCCATATAAATCGTACACCCCTATGACCGGATATAAATTTTAAAAAACGAAAAAAACTATTGCACCCGTTCTTCTTGCTCAGGATCTAATGAAATGTGGGTTATTAAAATGTTGAAGATAACCTTGAAAAAATAAATCCTAATTCACGTAAATCGAAACCATTCTTCTCATTTGCAGCGCTTAAAAATAGCTTGACCGAGGAATTTTTCTTCCTTTTTCCCAGAGATGGATTGGTCAAAAAGGATCAAAAAGGGAGCAACAAATTCAAACCTAGTTGCGCTCGGAATCCCTTAACCGAAAAAAATCTTGGCTGTTGTCATAATGTTTAAAATGGCATCATGTGATCACAATACCTCATCACTCTCTAGTTTATTGATTTAAAGCACGGCGAAGCAGGCTATTATTGAAGGGCTTTCGGTAGTTTTAATTCAGGCCACCAGACGAAATGATCAATGCGACGCCAAGCACAACAACAACTGTGAGAATGAAATACTTCTATTGTCTCACTGGTCTTTTAGCCCCGTCTCCGCCCTGTGATGTGTGAAGAACGCGACTTAGAAGGGAAAATGGTGCTCAAAGCTGACCGAATTGTGTGCGGTCTTGGGAATCACGTATCGGCTACGTGACTCATTTCGATTCGATTGCGTTCGGATAAGGCTACTTTTGGGCTTTGTACACTGATGGGCTAATGTATCAGACTGAAGGAGGAAAAGCTGTGGTTGCAGTTCGGCCTACGGTGTAACCCTTCAGCTGATGGCACGAATTGTCCTCTCTGAGGCACGCTTTTCATTACAATGCTCGCACCCAAGGCCTGTACAAAAATAGCGGCAGTAACTAGTGGCCACACCAATCTATGCCACAACAGCGTCAATAAAATCAACAGCAGTAAAAGTAAAAGAAAAATCACACTGAGTTAGAAGGGGCCACTTGCTCTCGCTAGTTTTTTAGTCATTTTTAATGTGCGCGCTCACCCAATCTCATCTCATTGTTTAGTAGAGAATATGTATGTATCATTTACTAGCCGTTCTCTTTATCTGTGTCATCCCTCAGGGTGATTCCGGTCTCAGTCTGCTCGGCCGAATGCGGCATCGGCGAGGTGAAGAAAGTCCAGGCTGGTGACCACTGCTGTTGGATCTGCACTCGTTGTGAACCGCACGAATTCGTAGTAAACGAATCGACGTGCGCCGACTGCGGCCCGTCACGATGGCCACACCCACATAAGCGCTCGTGTTTCGATCTGCCCGTGCAGCATATGCAGTGGGATAGCCTATTTGCTGCAGTGCCAATAGCCGTCGCTATTCTCGGCATCGTTCTCACGTGTGGCACCATAGCGGTGTTCCTGCGGAACAACGAAACGCCAATCGTCAAGGCGTCCGGCCGTGAGCTCAGCTATATGCTGCTATCTGGTATCCTCATCTGCTACCTCATGACGTTTGTGCTACTGCTCAAGCCCACTCCAGTCTCATGTGCAGCTCAACGGTACATTTTATAGAGAATGTTTTTCTGGCAAATAAACAAACACAATTTACACAAAATGGCGTCTGCTCCGGTAACTTTTGCGACGGGCCGAAGGAGGCGGCTCGAGCGACAACGTGTTATGGGGCTGTAGGACTGGCGACTGGCACAATAGTGGTGGCAGTGATTTACTAGTTGTTCGTTGAAGACTCTCCCTGATGGTACATACTCGCTGTACGCTTAGCATCTGAAATGCACATAGGGTTGCTTCACACTAGTAAGGTGCGAGAACAATTTCGAGCGAACAAAAGTAAAAAGCTTCGACGCGTGTAGCTTCAGGTATTTGGATTGCAGACTGTGCCGAATTTTCTGTCGAGTATAAACCTAAATTTAGTTCCGGGTACATTCAAAGAAAATCACATGCGGATAACTGCTTCCAAACAAATATATCTTATAGCCTAGATTTCTCATCTGTGTGGGTATGACTGACTGAAAGCTAAATGGCTGAACCAATAAAAAGTTCTGGTAACGATAGGTTAAAGGATTGTTATTTTTAGTAGCAACTGCTTTGAATTTTTAACCAAGACCTTCATCGAGTCAAAATAGCGGCGCCATCTTCTTAACGTCAAATTAATCTACGAAACCTAATAAGACTATAAAAACGATATGATAATACGCCTAGCGCCTTTTGATCATACTCGTGGAAGATGTCACTAATCAGCAAAATATTCAATAAAAAACTTGCAGATTCGGCGTCGGTTTAGGATTTTCTATCATCTACGGCTCTCTGCTCACTAAAACGAATCGAATCAGTCGAATTTTTGACTCGGCACGCCGCTCAGCGAGAAGACCTTCGTTCATCTCGCCGAAAAGCCAGATGGTCATCACCTGTATGCTGATATCGGTTCAGGTAAAAGCACTGCTCGTACCATAGCCAAAAAGCCGTGAGAAGTCGTCGAACGGGCAAAAGCTCTGGGAGCTTTGTCCAACAAAAGCGATTTTGAGATTTTTGTCAAATTTCAGCTCTTTAAGAAGGGCTGTAACGCGCTAGAAACTATATAGTTGAATCGGACGTATGGCGAGAATAACGGGTTCGGAGACAGAACTTGTCCAAGAAGAATTTTTATGTAAAGGGTATTGTTAAAGACTCGGGCAGTACGAACGAATCGAGGCGGCTTTTATACTCGTAGATAAACCAGCATAAGTAATAACCAACACGCTTGCTTGAAGATAGGCTACGTTTTTAAATATTAATTTTCCCCCTATATCATTGTAATGACACGTCACAGTTCGTTATGTTGTGTCTGTGTAGTAATTTAAGCTCTGCTTTTGCAATGACATCCGCGATTTGTTGATTTAGTTTTACAAAACGTCTACGCCTTCTCTAGAATATTCGTCGACCTCTTGATCTACTTGCCAAGTTGGAGCATATTTTCGTTTGCGTGTTATCAATAAGCCAAGTTAAAGGTCTAGCACGCATCCCATAGCAGCCCGCAAGGGGCGAATATAATAAAAAACCTTCAGAAAGCCTGTTCGTTTCTCGCACGATGTAGACATTTACCCTCGGACGTGTTATAGTGTGGGCGTCCTTGACACCAACGGTCGACATTCAGATACAGAACACCGACGAGAATTTACCGAGGATGAGTTGGCCTCCCACTTAAGTCTGCAAATGATAGATCTTACACAAACGATGCAGCTATCGTAAGAACACAAATTCGACATGTTCAATTAAACAGCCTGTTTGATCGATTAGAGTACTATTTCGGCATTATAAATTCGGTCTGAAGCACAATTATTGACTATATGTACATATATATATATACATATATATACATTACTCGCCGACTTTCATAGTATTGTTAGAATTTCCTATTTTTATATAACGTCCCTTGCCGAATTTCTCCAGCTGTGGGCGGGTTGTGCTGTTTTCAAATGGCTGGAATTAAACGTTCACGGGGCACTAAGGCTAGAATCTCTATCGACAGGTTCGCCCTTAATCAGTTATATCGTATTTAATCTTTTTATACACCGGTCGGGTACATTTACTAAATCAACAAAAGAAGTCACATTGGATCAAAGACAACTTTCTAAAACAATAAATGTGGTCCTAAAGTTCAATAGAGAAAGCAAAAAACCTGTCACTGCCTGTGACGAAGGAAAATAACCAGCCATACTTTTGCTCATCTAAAAATGAAGTTATTATAATTTACTAGTGGTTGTGCTCACCATTTTCGTTTAAAAATATTTGGTAATGGCCTGCTTGGTTTTTCAATGTCATTTTAAAGCTTTACGATGACAGTGTCTGGCGCTGTCTATGAACGAGCGTGCTTAGCAGCTATTTTTAGGCATAGGCAATTAATACGCAACATTTTCTTAACATGTGCTTGTTTTCATCTGTAGTAAAAAACCTAGCTTCGGGATTTATATTATTGAGATTTTTCTATGCCAACTTGCCTGAATTCAAGCTAATATTAAAAATTAAAACGCGATTGAATTCCTGAACAGCATCTTATGGGTATGTAAGATGACGCTGAATTACGTTTCACATCGAGAAGGTTATGTTTTTATACGCTCTCGTGCAATCCTCCCAGCTTCTGCATTGAAAGCGAAGCCTCACCACTCAGTTTTGCTTTGTTTTGACTTTCTTCAAGAACATTTTGGATGCAATCCAGCATACTACTACGATGCGCGACTTTTTGCATAATTAATGATTTATACCCACTTACTATTGCATGGCTAGATGCACCATCATTGAGCTTTGCAAGTTAATTGTGAGGGAACGCAGTGCCGGGTAGGATAACGTCGATGAGCTCTGGCTTCACTGAAGCCTGGATTAGTCTCACTAGATAAATGGGTAACTAGATACATGCCTTACGTTGCCATTGTGACAACCACTATCGTTATCAACACGGCAGGTGATGGCAACATTGATCTGGTTCGTGCTTGAGCCGCCAGCTACACGAACGGAGTACCCTGAAGGTCGACGAAACCAGGTTATACTCAAGTGTAAAATCCGCGATTCATCGTTTCTCGTCTCGCTCGTCTACAACATGTTCCTTATTACCACATGTACAGTGTACGCTATCAAGACGCGCAAGATTCCTGAAAATTTCAACGAGAGCAAGTTCATCGGCTTCACGATGTACACGACATGCATTATCTGGCTAGCTTTTGTCCCCATCTACTTCGGCACGGGCAACAACTTCCAGGTAAGTGTTCGCTGTTGTCGTGAAGCGAATACGATTCAGAAAGATCCAAAGTCAAATGCTGTCTTTAGAGTTGGGTTTCGATAGACCTGTCAATTGCTGTTGCTACATAAGCATAGATAGATAAACAGATTCGTTGGATTTAGTGTTTCAACTTGAATGACGATGATGGAAATAATATAGAGTTGACGATGACGGTCATGCATATATTGGCTATTAGGCTAAATTATGTATGACCAACTAGGGCACAATTATATGTTGTCGTTAACCCATTAATATGAATGCATCCTGTACTCACCTACAACCGTACCTTTAATAGATTTAGCTGGCCCCATGACACGCACAGTACTTATAATGAAACGGTAATATCTTTAAGAAGCAATGCATTATAAGTGATTCTAATAGAAGCACATCCGTCCATCTTAGAAGTCGAACATCTAAAATTCCTTGAAGCACTAATAGCTTACAATTCATGCAGAAGAGCGCTTTCTGTGGATACACGTCGGCGTTGCGCTAAATTTAGGTATATATGTGTGTCCTTTGTCCATGTGAAATGGTTTTTGACTGGACATCCTCTATTATACTTTAACTAAACTGGAACTTCAGCTAGACAGTTTTTGAGTTCTCGAACCGAACGAGAGCAAAATACATAAATCTATATTGCAATATTAGTACTCACTAGCAACTCACATTTTGTACAAGAATAAGGGTCATTACGTACAGCTTAGAACAGAAATATAAGATACCTAGATAATTTAATCAATCTTATATATCAATAATCACAGTCATACGGAAAGAATATAAGTCGCCCCTCGTAAGTGAACCCTAGAGAACAGATAGGCGGTGGGCAAGACTTCACTCCTTCAAGGTCCTGGGTATCCGACATTTGATTGCACAACGGGCAGACTGTTTATCCGTGGCTGAGAGTGAAAAGAGCTATCCAATAAGATACAGCCTTTAGCAATGTTGAGGGCTCACAGGGCACTATTCGTCAAGTACATATGATAAGCGGGCACAAGGGTGTACTTTACAAATAGAAATCATACCCCTACGCTTCCCTCCCAGTACCACAGTTTGGATAGCATTGTTTTACATGACCTATTCTGTTCAAATAATAATTCCTCTAATGCAGTCCAAATGATAATTGTATGTCCATTGCTTTGATTAATATAATTTAGTAGAGAAAATTAATTAGCAAAGTTTCATAGGCTAGTAAGGGACTTTCAATAGGAAAGTGTGTGCTTATCACTGTAAAGTTTTCTGGATGTGTAGACCAAGACATGCAATTGTCAGCTATATCGGTGTTAACTTACCACATGATTGCATTGAGCCTAACCGGGTCGTTTTTTGAAGCGTGCAAAATGGTGTTACAATAATTCTGTTTGGATCGCAGACGAGACCACATATTTCAATTGCCTTCAAAGCTTTTTCAGCCTCTACAAGGGCTGCCAGCATGTCGTGCTAGAGTGGTGTAAAGAGTGATGCATTATCGACTTATGTAGTGATCTTACAGAACTTTTCAGAGGTACCATTGGAACAAAGATTATCTATATGGAAAACGCAAAGGGCCCATGATGAACCTTTGTGGAGCTTCGATATTAATTTCCAATGACAACGATTCAATACTATCTACGACTTAAACTAGATGATGACTGTCGAATTCTTTCTTATTCGACCTCCTCCAAAAAGCAGAAGAATTTCGGGCAGTTGAATACCGCCGTCAAATTCAGAAAAATAGCTAGACAATGGCAATTACGCTCAAATTAGGCTCTTACTGAGTTCCGGCCGGCGTAACCTCTGAGAATAAAAACATCCCGACTCTGATGGAATTGACCCGATGATCAAATCGAATCCTTCACGGGTCGGACATTTAAGCGGCTAGGCCACTATCGTCAGGTCAACAGTAGCGAATTGCCTATTCAACTCTTTTACAACGGTTTGTGGTTTCTAAAAAGCCTACGCTATTTTCCACAACTTTAAGTGGTTGGGGCGTGCCATAAAAACGGTTGTTACATTTCCATAATTGGGAGCTGTTCTTTTTTCTACTACTGAACCGGTTCTTGTAGAACGATGCTTGGCTCGACGGAGCACTCGTCTCTATCTAAAAGCACTACGATAGTTGGCAACTTTTGATTCCTGGAAGCGTAGGTTTACATGCCGATGACCCAAGTTGTTGGTATTCTTCCTTGAACGAAGAAAACCTGCCAAGAATTGAAATTCTTGAAACAGCTCGGGTGCTCATGTTACAGCAGTGGGAACAACTTCTATCGTAATCTTTGAGGAGCACCGAACACATTCAAGGCAGACTCAGTCTTAGTCGCATCAGATAAATCCTAGTCCTTTTAACTGGTCATCGCAACCTGTACCCGAAAAGAGAAACCATAAATATTAGGGTAAAATTTCCCGCACGTAAAAATGGCCTATAATCATTGTATGACAGTACTAGTAAGGCTGCATCGGAATTTCACATTGCAGCGCAGGGTAGGTCATAATATTTAGGTAGGATGTCGTCAAACTTATTAAGTCATGTATCTGAACAAAAAAAAACCGAATAGAAACCACCGATACAATTATCCGAACCGAACTTTCTCACTAGAGGTTGAATGACTTAGACATTACCATCTCCACTGCTTACCACACTTCTTTGCTTCGTGAAGAGAACATCGCATGTTTCGTGTAGATACATCCCCACGTCATTATCCTTTTTGTTGAAATCATGATTTGGTTATTAAACTTTGCGACCGTAACTATTAAAATCCATTTATTTTTAACCAGGTTTCATGAATGACCAAAACATCAAATCCGTTGCTTTCGCTGAAAAATCTCTTGGAGTGATGACTATAGTCACTTTTTCTATCCATCCTTCCAGTTCCAGGCTCAGATGCAATTGTGCAAATTTATTATAACTTTGAACATCTTAAATCATGGATATCGATGAAGCACAACTCGGGGACTCTGGGCCAGATCTGTCATTCTTCAATATTATCACAATAGGGTGGATCTATAGTTCTAAAATAATCCGTAATTGTCAAGAGATATTGGTAGCTGTCACCAGTTGTCCTATAGATCTGAGGAGCTCGTCCAGACGTTTTGCAGCTTTAGGAAATATTATAAGTACCTGTAATCACGTGATGAAGATCTACAGCGCCCCTACAGTTATTCCTCTACAGCCTCTAGAGCTAGCCTCTACAGCTCAGTTAGCCTTTACAGCCTTTATGTTAATCTTTGCTTTGCGTCGGAAGTGTGCCCGCAGATCCCATTTTTGTGAACCGGCGCTTTTTTTTGAAGCCAGTCCGAAACCCTATTCCTTCAAGACGGTAGCACGATGATCTCTTTCTCTGATAAGCTGTCTGAATTTAAATAAACTTCAACTTATTATAAACTTGTTAAGCAAGAAATATTCGATAATACTCTGTTAAATTAAGCCGATGCGATACATACATATACACACAGCCACGCATTTTAACAACGAGCCTTTCAACATACATGTTCTCCAGAGAAAACATTAAAACTAAATAGGCATTTCAGCGCGCAAAAACTGCTCAATGCTAATATCGAAACAGAAAACTTGCAAGTGTTTGGACAACTGGTAGACAATTTGAACTGTCATCCTTAACATTAGACGCGATGCCTGCATGTCTATTAAACTGAGCCAATTAGCATTTGGTTAGCACAACGGCATTCCTGTTGTATCTGCCAGCCATGCGACACGAACTGAAAAAACGCGTTTCGTAAGTAAAAGTTTCGTATGTGGGCATTGAAGCATGGCATAAAAGCACCCAGGCACTCGTCTTTCAGATGATCCTCCGGCCTCAGTTTCTCACGATGCTAAACCTCCACTGTCCCTGACACTGCTCTAACCCGCTCCATTCCGTTCGTGAGCACGTTCCTCTTTTTTTCACGTGTGTGGGAGTCAAAGCCTATGCCCTTCCAGCTTTTAGTAAGTCCTTCGTAGCCAAAAGGGAGGAAACGAGAATACCGGGTTGGGAGCGCCGGCAGATGGAGCGCTGAAAGGGAGCTAGGAGCTGTAGACGCCAGACACTATGGCCGTTGCAGAAGTCCAAGAAAGCAAGTTTTTCCTCCTGGACGTGGCTGATATTCGAAGCTTGACTCAAGTCTGTCTGCATCGGGACCGCCGTGAGAAACGTGTCTTGGTCGAGCGAGCCATATGTTCTGGAGTTGGTTGTCCTACTCCGCCTGTTCAGAAAAGAACGGCAAGATCCGTTTTCGCAGAGTCTCTAGCAGAGGGGTGTACCTGCCTAGTACGAGGTATTTTCCGGCCCATCAGGCATCATGCTCGCTCAGGCGACGCGGGAAGCCACTCAGCCGGGCTCGGTGATTTCCTTGAAGAGAATGGGCTAGATCGAACAGGGAAAGGAAACCGACAAGAAATGTCCTCCGCTTTATTCTTTGTCTTCTGTACCTCGATGTTAGCCTGTGTTTCGAGCATCAGCTAGTCATCCAGGCAACAGCAGCTTACACGAAGGGATGTAACGTCCAATCAGATCTCTGAACGCACAGCCAATCTGGATGTCTCGTTTTTACAGGGCTGGCAAATCTGGCCTAGACGGGTCTGACCTGTGACCATCTGATTAGCGGCCCATGGATGGCCGTAATTCTCTGTGGCGTTCTGTTACTTTCTTTTACGTGTTGTGCTCCGTGACCGTCGTCCATTTTGAGTGAGACACTCGAGCCCGTCATGGAACTAGCGTCAACATGCTCGATAAACAGCGTAAGCTGATTACCAACTGTTCACAATCGTCCAAGGCAGCATGTGGCAGATGTGATGATCATTTTAGGAAATAACTTACTACTACTGACTAAAACTGCCTTAAACTTTCTTTGGAGGCGTCAGGAACACCAACTCCTGAAGCGATTGCACGGTTGAATGCAATAATCTGGTGGGCATCCATTCTATATGCGCGGTAACTTCAGATTCAATTGGCCGACGCTAATTGCACTGGCCTCCACTTAGCTCACATGAATGCCGAAATGGATCAGAATACTATGCAGTCCCCCAGTGGCATCAGCTCTGACCGTACTAACAGCGGCAGTTGCCTCACGCTCCGTTCCAACTTTAGACCGTCAGCTTTTCACAGCTAGTTTACTCTTTGTCAATTGCATACGCGAACACCCTGAAGTTCGCTAACTCCCAGACCGACATCAAAGGCCGTTCTTGCCGTGGGCTCATTTTCGTCCGACCTGGTCTGGCTCTACCAGTGCTTTCATCGTCCCAGCTTCTCCGTGTCGATGTTCGTTCTTCTGCTCCGCACTTTTTTTGTACCTCCGAATCGATCAGCCGGTGTCACCCAGTTAAAATCGTATTGTTGACTAATAAGCAGAAAGACTATAAGAACTGCGGCGAAGCTGAAAGCTGCTCTGGGCCGTCGCCGAACTGCCCGAAATGGGGAACAAGGCCGTCTTCAGATCTGCCAACAAAAGAAAAAACGAAAGTCCCAAAAGGGTAGAGCATGTTTTAAAGTGCGGCCGTGTTTTCAAAGCAGAGTTGAATGGACGGCCCTTCTTATACATGCAATGCATTCATGAATAGTGTATGCTAAATCGTAAATCTGCACATAATACGTAATGCCCTCTCTCTCCTCTCCCTCTCTATATATATAGCTTTTTCTCTCTCTCTCTCTCTCGCTATATATATATATATATATATAGCTCTCTCTCTCTACCGTTGTTTCTCTCTCTCTCTCTTTGTAGATATATAGCTCCTTACTCTTTGTAATAACCTTTGCTATTTAAAAACGGCGTTCAGCGAAGGACATTAATTTAGTGAATAAATTGACGACTGGAATAGGCAAAAACAGTTTTCTCCAGCTCTTACCTTCGGACTACTAATTTCGGATTAGGTCGGTAAGGCAATAAATCAATCATCTTGATATGCTCTCGAGCGATTGCTACATATATTATCGAAAGGTGTTTCCTCGCTCCTGATGGCTACAGGTCAATGAGCAGCTAATATGGGTAGTGCACCAGCTATATTTTGTAGCTATTCAATCAGAAGACCAACCGACAACCATATGATGATGACTACCTAGAACGTACAGCGTTCTTCTAGTAAACCGCTGAATAGCATTTGTTTCGCACAGATGAAAATAGCCACTCTACGGAGCAATTGTAGAGAAAAAGGACGAACCGACCACATCGAACAAAGCACAATGGACGTATAGCGAATATTAGATTATTGTACCCATGACATCGCATCGTGCTCGTGCGAGAAGTGGATAGCGCATGATCTGTCCATCACAAGCCAAGGATTTGCGTCCTTGATCAGCATTTGCTCTCGCCGGCCGGCCTGACAGCTCTCTGAGCTCCGAAACTCGTTCGCCTAGATGGCTGATC
Source organism: Tropilaelaps mercedesae (assembly GCA_002081605.1). Classification (NCBI taxonomy): domain Eukaryota; kingdom Metazoa; phylum Arthropoda; class Arachnida; order Mesostigmata; family Laelapidae; genus Tropilaelaps; species Tropilaelaps mercedesae. The sequence goes on from MNPL01019688.1 coordinate 24,223, forward strand.
GGATCTCGCTCTTTTAGGATTGCTGGGTGCACGAAAAGGAAAAAAGACAGCCGGTCTAAAGATAGGATGCGTCCAAACTCGGACCGCCATCTCAGCAGGAATGCTTAGCGGGTCTTTAAGGAAATGGCGCTGCACCCGGTGGGGAACGGAACAGAGGAAGATAGCCTGTTATATAATTCCCTAGATTTTCCCTTTTCTTGGAGTTCCCGATGTAGACTTTAGTATACATGGGGACCCGAGAATCTCAAGCCGTAGATAACGCAGAAGCAACGAGCGACGAACATAATGTCTCGTTACTTCGCTTTTTTAGGTCCCACTAGAAATCACATTATGTGGTTTTAAGGCTATCCATCCCTTTTTGTGTATTGGTATTCATAACTAAATAAACTTCAAAAAATTACTAGCCAGGATAGCCAGGATAATTAAAGCCAGGATCCAAGCAAATGTATTTATTTAATCGAACACAATGGGACTAGCAACTACCTTCTCTCAAATATTTTTTAGGAGCTGGCAAATATGAAGAAACGATCTATAAGGCAGTTAGCTGGAGCGCTCCATTCAAGCAATACAAAAAATCACTTTTCTTCACACACTTGTCATCTGTTCTCCGTCTTCTCATGACCGCTTCAACGAGAACTATTTCACTTTCCAGGTGCAAATCACTACACTCTGCGTGTCCATTTCGTTGTCAGCATACGTGGCTCTGTTCTGCCTATTCTCGCCCAAGGTCTACATTGTACTTTTCCACCCAGACAAAAACGTTCGAAAGTTGACTATGAATAGCGCCACATATAAAAAGGCGCCCACATCATCAACAACTGGCGTAGGTGGAGGAGGTGGACCGCCCGGTCACAATCAGAGTGGTGGTCCAGGCGCGACTGTGAATAACCAGCCGCCTACGACTTGCACAACAGGTAGGTTGCATGGCTACGACGTCTGTCGTACGATGGAGTGAATTGTGTGGCAAAAGGTTTTAATCGTTATGGTTTGGATAATGTGTTGATCGATGAACGGCTTGATGTTTGCTGGGTAAGGCAATCCTTAAGCAGTAGCAAATCCGAAGTTAAAGCGATTGTTCCAAGTCCTCGAAGATAATCGTGGGAAGAACCAATTGGCCGCCAGCCGAGCTTCAAGCACTGCCCGCCAACTTCGCCAATCGGTATAGATAGATTATCTGGCGTCGATGGTTCCGCTAATGTGCAACGCTTAGGGGGCCATATCGTAACAGCATTAATCACTTTTACCACACATGACGTTATGCTGGCTGCCTTTTTTCGTTGATGTTATAGCGATGGCCTATGAAGTGAAACCATTTGCCAACGTATAAACACATAAACGTTGATCAGAGGCATTTTACTCTCTCTCTCTCTCTCTCTCTCTCTATATATATATATATATATATATATAAATA
>MNPL01019693.1:11651-25237 GCA_002081605.1 Tropilaelaps mercedesae
GCACGAATGTGAGTCGCTATTCCCCCGTTAGGTTAGGTCGCTGGTTAGGCTGGGTTAAAATATATTCGTTATTTGCCCCCAGCAACACGTTCAGGTGTCGTCCACCAGTTCAGTGGCAGAACAGCGACGAACGTCTTGGTCATATTTTGACGTGCGCAGTTTTGCCATTCGTGAACACGTAACCGTCGAGCACCAGTCCAATCTGCGTGTTTCTGTCACGATAACGAGAAGGACGCGGCAGACCGCGTTCGAGCCCTGCCCCCTTCCAAGGCCCAACCGACATCGTCACGCCGTCGTGGTCTTCGTGCGCTTTCGTCCTGTTTCTCAGCTGAGTGTGCGCAAAGGAGAATAAAAATCCTTCTCTGCCCGGCCAGCCCCGGCGTTGGCGTACGCTGGGCGTCTGCTCGACGAAGCCAGCGTAAGGCGAACGATGAGGAGGCGGTGAGTCTTCCCGTGTCGCGACCATGGAGCGTCGCCATTTCGACTTGTCATTTTGGAGCCGCCTCCTCCTCCTCCTCCTCCTCCTCCTCCGTTGGGATGTATGGGGATGAACAAGCGTGTGTCTTCTCGCCTTGCCTTGTGGGGCGTCCCGTTAAGAATGGAAGCATGCGTTGCCGACTATGCCCCTCGTGGCAGTTTCGCTTTTGCCGCCTCGAGGCGTCAACCGCACTCACAACCCCCCGACCTGCTTCGGGGGTGCACTTGCGGAACGCCCGGCGAACTCTGTCGCTCCGCCGCTGTAGCCTCTGGGAGTAATGTCACAAAAACGGCGCAGCGCTAAGCTCGTTTACTCGTTGTCGTCGCGACGTTAGGACGTCTTCGCGAAGACTGAGGACGACGCGGGACTCCAAGAGCGGGACTCCAGGAGCGAGACTTCAGCGCGGCGAGAAAGAACAGACTAAGATGACAGAATCAGAGGCCAAGCGCAACCGGCCGGAGTGCCACATCATGTGGGGGCGACCAATTTGCCCACGAACCAGGGGCAGTAACAAACCCCCTGTTCACTATGGCGTCCTTACGCACGTACACGTGACGGCCACGAAATCGGCCGACTCGCACGTTAAATCCGCCATAGCAAACGGGGGCTAAAAGCCGCCGTGGATGCCACCGATGGGCATAGGTGGCAGTGCCTGCGTTACCTAGCGAGAATCGTTGTAAACAGAGTTACAATCGCGAGGTCGACAACACAAGAGAAAAAAAATCAAATTCTAGGTAGTGGCCTATTATTTCCCTCACTATATTTACTAGTTCATAAGCTACCTCATTAACTTACCCAAGGACAAAACTACGAACTTCGTCTACGAAATTAGCTACCTTCTTCTTCTGATTTGAAGTACTCTACGATGATTGTTCAGTTCGAATACTTAATCGGTTATGAATGTTTTTTTTCAAACGACGAACGGTCCAAAGTGAAGAAAAACCGGTACGCCTTTAATGGATCCGAAAACAACAGTTTCGGCAACTAATTCCAGCGGTGCATGTCGATGCCCATGAGGGGCTTTCCACAAAGCCCCTGCACCATGCGACGAGCACGAGCAGGTTTGGTGCGCCGCCGTGCTAAAAATAACACCGGAACACCTTTTTTAAAGTTACGCACCGTCACTGGGCTTGAGCGGGACGTTTTGTCACCGTTAGGAGGCGCCATCACATGCGACTGACTCAGAGGTGCCTACATTGTCTACCCTCCTCCCATCCTCGGGGGAATTCACTGGGGGTTCGGCGGCGACCCACCAGCCGGAGCTCCTCTAGTGATTCCTATCTGGCGGCCATAAACGCAACGAACGAGAACTCTGCCTCATCTCTTAGGTGGGAGGATTTGCTAATTTTGTTCAGGCTCATTCCGTGGTGGTCGTGTAATGAATCCGGATAGCAGCTCAGACGCGCGCGCGCGCGCGCGCTTCTTCGGCACATGGCAGAGCAGACGGCGCGACTGTGTCACGGTCGTGTCACCGGCGCCGTGCCGGTGGGGGTTCTTCGGGCGCACGACGGGGCTCGACGAACGGCTTAGAGAGTTCATCGCCTAGTGAAGAAGCTGCCACCGCCGCCGCCGCCACCGCCACCGCCACCGCCGCCACCGTCGCTCAGAGGCACATTACGGAGTATAGTCTGAGCGTATAGAAATAGCTGATCGTCCGCTCTAGGCATGGCCGACGAGGGGGCGCAGTCTCACGGGGGGGTTGGGTCTATGAGACTTCCGCAGATGGCTGCACTATTACAGCTCGGTTGTGTCGTTCTCCTGCCGAGGACATCGTAACTGACTGAACGAATCCTCGCGACATCCTCCTCGTCGCGAACTACCAGTCGGGTCATACGAAATCATCGAGAATCATCGGCTGTGACCATCGTAGAGTCTCTCGAGTGAAGACAGTTCCAGCTGCCAACAACCGAAAATCAAACATTCGATTAGGTCGAACGTCCAGGCGAGCTGTACACCTGTAGGTTAGGATCTCTAGGCTTAGGGCCTGGTCTCTCTGCGTAGGCCTGATATCCGTCGCTGTATCCGTAATAAAGTTGCAAATTCATTCAGGCATCGCGGCAACGCGTCTGCATGTCACGTCGAACTCGGGAATCCCAGTAGATGGCAAAGTTGTTTGGGGACCTGCCGCGTTCCAAACTTAGGAGGCTCCACCCTGAACTCCCCAAACCTAGGAAAGTTAGACATCGAGACAGTTCGTGAATTCCCAGCGGTACTTGAATTGCCAAACGGGACCGGGCCTACAGGCCATTGGCCTAGCGGCACTTAGGCCACTATCTCATCATGGAAAGAAAAGCTGCATTGTTTTGTTCTGGTCTCATCTCTCAGCTTCTTCCATTCGGGTTCCTTGGCAACGTCAACAACTTGCCAAGGAACCCGAGTTCGCGTAGGTGTCGGTTCGCTTTGCTCTAGCGAACATGCGAGCATCGATCCGTCACGTGACGACTCGAATTGAGTCGTTCTAGTTAAGCTGTGATGAAATTTAGCTTTACTGGCGCATTTTACATGACCCGGTACACTTGAGCACAAGTTTAATGAACGATCCAAGGAGGATCCAAGGAGGAGGCCAGCAGAATCGATGACCCTGACGGAAAACTAATCTCATATTTGTGTCATGCTTCCCTCCCTCATCGAGGTAATGCACATGCGTTTGTGGAAATGCCTTCACAAACACGAACAAGAGGATGATTGAGGCGTCAAGGCGACCGTTTCCACTCTCCTTTTTTGTCGTATCTCCTCTAGGGAAGTAGGAAAAATGTTCGCCTTCGATTTCTTTTATCGACGTTGTCGTTTCAGCTGACCTCGAAAAAAGGGACAGTGTGCGCGAGATGTGGAAAACACATCGGCAAAAAACAACAACAACAACAAAAAAGATGTCAAATTGTCACGTTTCGGTCCTTCAACCTCCTCGGCGCCTTGACCCGACTGTTCACTGGACAACTCCTGCCGATGCACTTTCAATTCGGTAGCGACCGACAGCCGACTCGGGGGGGCGTGTCAATACGTGGACATGACGGCTAAATTTGTACGACACAAACAATACTGAGCACCTCGATGAGCAGGCCGCAACGACAGACAAGGAGCAGGAGCAGGAGAACGGAGAGATGTTTATTCGTCGGTTTGGATTATTGTGTGGTACGGACAGTTCGGGCTAGGTAACTTCGTTTGTTCGCGGATTGGCTCGTGCACCTTGTTTTGGACACGCCTGCCATGGTCTATGAAACGCAGGAGGAACTTGTTTACTGTTCTCCTGCGTGTCCTTTTCCAGCCGCCTTTTCCTTGCCACTAGTTCTTGGCGTTTTGGCTAAGATCTTTGCCGACAAAAAGAGAAAACCTGCATTATCACCAAGAGGGCTGGCCACTTCCGGCGTTCGTTTACTTGTTTTGGCAGCGGGGGCGGCGACAGGGGCGGCGGCAGGGGCGGCGACCTGGGTGCCTTGCCTGTAAAAGTGGCTTTTGCATTTTGCTGAAGACACATATCTTCCGTTGGCCTACCAAGTCATATGTGGCGGCGTGACATTTTGGTTTTTCGCCAGAAGTCGCGCGACACTGCTACGTGACCTGTAGAGCGTGTCCAGCTGTTTCTAAGCCGATAGGCAGTTTTGTACAATCCGTGACGGTGCGGCGAAAACAGTCGGTCGCGCTGGATGAATAAAGTTCGATGTTGTTTGGTAGGAAAATTAGAAACACAGTAGGACACCGTCTAGGTCAAATGGCGCCGAAACACGGACTAGTCAGGACGCAACAGCGGCCTGGGTGGCGATATTTGTCGATTCTTCTGCCGTACTTCTGCCGGCTGGTTTCGAGTGCCTTCGTCTAGTTGCGAGCTGTCCGAAGTAATGTGAAATCGCGCGCCAGAAAACGGGAAAGACTCGCGAATAATTCGATATCGGTGGAATTGAGCCGATGTCTCGGCATCCGGGAAAGTGGCGTTGAAGGTAAACTTGAGGCACAAAGGAAATACTATCCTATTGTTTGCTCACGATATGTCCTGAGGCTCCCGGTGAAAGTTGAGCGTGTCCTCGCTATTGGTCCCTAACGCTTCGCCAGTTGGTTAGCGGCCGCACGCTTGATTTGTGCTCGTAATTACGTACAAGGTCGTCCGTCTAATTCAACGCCAGACTACTCGCATCGAGCCTCAGAATGCGAGCAGATGAGTGTCAGCATCTGCGGTATCGTTCCATGTTACTTTTGGTCTTCTTCAACTTGCTTAGGCCATTAGGATGTTCTCTCTCTATCTCCATTTGTGTAACTGGTGACATTATTTACGTCGCCTAAAGTTCGACGACGACGACGACAACTAGTTCCCCTTGCTGAGACACTAGATCCAAGGTCGTGTTGATTTCGTTCGTGACCAAATCAAGCTAACCTAGCGTGGTTTGCCTCACCGCACGGTTTTCCGAGGTTTTCCTTTTTCCTGGCTGCACATCGAACGGTCAACGGAGATACGAAAGCTACGAAAACTCGGGCAGGCAAGAGACCGCGTTCGGAGGAAAGCCCTGCGGAAGCCGTAAGACCGGATCGGAATCTGGGGCAAACAAAGAAAAATCGACATATCTCAATCGAACGAAAGGTCGAACGGCCGACAAACAACAAAATGCCGCTGGATAGAAGTGCTTACCCCCCGTAGCCATAACAGCCTTAACGGTGCGGCACTAAAGTCTAGTGTAGATGTAAGGGCCTCGTGCGACAGTGCCCCCCTATGAGTCTTCAGGCACTTCCTCCCTCCCTCCCCATCTCTTTTCCCGTCCCTCTCTCTTCCTCCCTCGTCGCATCTCTCTCGTCCTCCCTTTCCCGCCTGCTATATCGTTGTCGAACCGGAACGACGGAAGAATACGCTTCGGTAGGATAACAAAATGGGAGAGAAAAACGCGGAAAAACCGCCCCCGGAGGTCTGTTGCCCCAAAAACTGCTTGGAATTCGTCTAGTTCTTCCAGCTACCCTAGAATCTTGTTCGGCGCAAATGGACGGCCTTCGTTTTGGCATGGTGCTGGGTCGAGAAGGGAATTCACCCGCGAACCTCGAGGGAAGACGGAAAAATCAACGGCACGAACAGCGGTAGGAGAAACATTAACCCCAAGCGTCTGCGCTTTTGAGTTCGCCTGTCCGTTGTGGCGAAATTTCTTTTCGTCGGTGGGGGTCCATAGGAGTGGTGGGGTCCCGATGGTTTTTGGAAGAGGCCTAGTTGAGACGAACACGATGGTGGCGTGGTTTGAATCCATTTTGAATAGCCTAAGGTGTAGCCTAACCAAGCAGAGGTACTATATAGTAGAACTACAGTAATCGCGCAACTTCCTAAATGATAATAATAATAATAGTTATTATTATTATAACTAGAATTATTATACTATAATTCTAGTTTTCCATGTGGCGTATGGTTGTCATCGGATCGCTATTTATTTCTACAGTTCGCCACCGATGAACAACTTAATCGATCCGAACAAGTTAGAAGTACTACAAAAAGGACCGCCCTGCGCGACGTTAGATTGTGCAGGTTGAAGTGTGCCACTCGTCAGCAGCGAATTCGTTTCGAAAAATAGAAAAAAAAGAGCTGGAATGAGCACCACGTTCTCCTTCGCCAGTACTTCGATGTCTACTCGTGAAGGTCATGTAAGGTTGTTTACGTTAACAACTCGCCTCATTTCTGCATTGGCAAGCACGAGACATTTGCCGCTCGCTCGGACGGATATCAGCCAGCAGAAGCTGTTTCCGGGCGAATAGCTCGAGAGCACACGAGGCCCTTGTGTGCGTTCATCAACTGCGTCGAGTAGACGACATTTGTCTACGGCGCCGAACCCAGATGATTACATGGCTCCCTGTCGTGATCGAATGCGGAGCACCCCGAAAACAAATAGATAAGCGCCGCTGCAGACGACGCCGTTGCAGACGACGCCGTTGCAGACGACGCCGTTGCAGACGACGCCGTTGCAGACGACGCCGCTGCAGACGACACCGCTGCAGACGACACCGCTGCAAACGACGCCGCTGCAGACGACGCCGCTGCAGACGACAGCGCTTAAATACAAATCGATGTACCTGCTCGAACATGGCGCGGACTGCTTCGAATGCGGACTTGAAACAGCTCCGTCGATGGTTTCGACGAAAAGCCGCCCATCTGCGTGACGCCGTATGGTTCGCCTATACCGAACAGAGTCGCTGTAACGCTGTCACACTTGAACGCTATGCGCACCAACTTAGGCGCGTTACATTCCACAGAAAGCGGCCTACCTCTAGGGAGGCTGCGTTTCCTGCCAGGATCTCGTTCCGTGTCGCGTCCCGCGCGCCGCGTTTCCAGCTCTTCTGGTGTTTGTCATCACCGTGGGGTCATCACCATTTTGGCCCAGCTCCTCTCGCTTGAGCTTTGTCGACAGAACGAATCTCGGCAGACATCGTTAGCAAATGCGACCAGAACGGCGGCGCGTATTCGACGACGGCAGGGCGAACGCAGGCACGCGCGTCCGTACGTCGCGTAAACCGCTGCGGACGTCGAGAGAAGGAAATCGCTATCCTCCGCAGTTGTCCATCTGTGGAATTAGAGTAGACCGAGGCGCTAAACGCCTTCCAAAGCATGATCAAGTTGTAAGTTACGTCGTTGGCCGAACACGTTGCTAATGAATTTGTGCGTGTCTGCATTTGCAGGTGGATCAAGCGGTCGCGGTCGCGGTTCAGGCGGTGTTGCAGCTGTTGTTGGGGGCTGGTGGTTGTTGTTACTAACGTTGGACAGCTTCGTCGACGCCAGCAAGTACCAGGCCCCCTCGTTCCACGAGGAGCCGCCATCGCGTGTGCGTTTTCTGAACAGTAGCGGCGTTGTGATCCCGTGCGCCGTGCAGGGACAACCTCCGCCTCGAATCAGTTGGATACATCGCGATGGCAGTGAAGCTCTCACCGTGCCGAGTGAGTGACCGGCCGGCCTCCCCTGACGCGATCGGGATAGGCCGACGGTGATTGGGGGGGACATCGTCGGAGAAGTAGGAAAATATATTGCGGCTCCGATCAACCTGTGATCAGGAGTGACTTCTTAAACCTGGGCTGGCGTACCACAAACGTGCCTAGGCAGGCAAAGACGTTCCACACGCGCTTCCTGTTTCGTGTATCAGGCGACTATAAAGAGAGAGAGCTCGTCTGACAATTCCCGACGAATTGGACGCGCCATCTAAACCGTCCGTCCAACCATAAAGCATCATTTAGGACTGATTTAGGACTGTGCAGGTCTAGCGTTCAATTGGACGTTTGTGACCGCGCGGGCTATGACCGAGAGCAGCCGGGCCGGATCAGAGCGGCGTGTCAGGCACGTCCGCGTCGAAGCTCGGGGTGGCCCTCGGGGTGGCCCTCGGGGTGGCCCTCGGGGTGGCGCTCGGGGTGCATTCGCCTGCGTTTTGAGGCGACCTTAGGAAGAGGATGAGGAGGAGGAGGAGGAGGAGGAGGAGTAGGAGACACGTAGGCGCATGGGTTCGATTCCTGTCGTTGCACATTCATATTTATGGTTCGGTCTTTTAGAGTCTTGGAAAAAGCGCCACCGTGGATATTAGATGTTGGCTGATGGTCAGCCCTAAAAATATTCAATAATATTAGACACGTACGATAGTCAACTCTCTTTGACGTATTCGCCAGGCACCAGATCTGAGGTACACATCTCATATCGCTTCGATTGGGAAGCTCCGTAGCAAATCGCTAAGTTTTGCCTTGCGGGCCTCGTTCTCCTGAAGCAACCGAGCCTCTGAGGTAAAGAGGCCTTTCCTCTGTGGGGTTGTCGACCCGCTGCCAAAGCACAGAGAATACCTAATCACGAGCTAGGTTTTCTGCTCCGCATTCACAGATCTCCGACACGTGCGCTCAGACGGCGCCCTCGTACTCGAGCCATTCGCGGCGCAGGACTTTCGGAGCGACGTACACGACACCGCGTACCGATGTTCAGCCCAGAACCCGGCGGGGGCCGTGCTTAGCCGAGACGTCAAAGTCACCGCAGGTGAGTTGAGATCCACTCCGCCAATGTCGACGATAGACGAACCGACTAACGGCGCCACACACGTCCACATAAAAATACACGCCCACACATAAAAATAAACACACATATATGTGTATACAGATCAACGCAGCGGCATACGATGACGGTTAGTGTCTATGCGAAAGGCACCGTTGATATTGGTCGAGCGATATTGTTATTACGACTACATAATTGACTGTATCGAGACGGCACTGCCAACGGGACATGGAGGACTCATGAAACTCAGCTGTTCCTGCTCTTTCGCTAGTCAAAGCAATACAACAAAAGCGGTGCGGCTGAAGCGAGTCCCTCGGGGAGTCCCTCGGGGAGTTCGGGACTGCGTTCAAAGGTGGTCTGCAGCGACCCTGAGAGGGGAGAGCGTCGTTCATAGGTCTGGCTCGTTTGAAGCTAAACGCAAAGAAGAACGAAAAAGTCGTCCTCGTGCGGACTTCCGAGACATTGTCGGAAATTTCGCCTGCCCAACGGTGGCCTGGTCCTTTACCGACGGGAACCCGCTTGGCGTCCGGTTTCCGTCCGGTCCGGGACTGTGTAGGACCGGGCCGGGACATCCTCCCCTTGCGGGCCCGACGGCCTAGCCTATACTGGTCCTAGGAATAGGCCAAATTGTAGTCTCGACCACACGAGCAGACGATCACCTGATATTTGGAGAGCAGAGAAAAAAAAACAAACCAAAAGCGACAACAAAAGGCGCAACCGTTCCGGGCGCGGGCGTCTTCGCTATGACGGACGACTTCGTTCGACTCCATTCTGCAGGTCAGCCAACCTAGGCCGTGAAATTTCTGCGAGTGGCCGTTGCCCTAAAATGGGCAAACCAAAACACCAACCTATGAGCGTCGACATTTGCCAGTCCCTGTAACCTGTCGTTGTTCAGGCGTCGTTTCAGGCGTCGCTCGCGTATTCCCCAGATTCTACTTCAGCGTCGTCCTGTCATCCGGCATATGAAGGAACGAAGCTACTCATCCAGTACTTCAGTCGCGCACTTGACCCGTTGATGATGGCCTCCAAACTTGACTTGTGCGTGCGTGCGACTTCGGGAACCTCATCTGAACCTGGCTTCCTCGGCCGAGCCTTAACAGGAGCTTGCCACTAAGGCCCCGCGGTGGCCTGGCCGCCAGTGCAAGTTAATTCCCTGTGAACAGGCAGGCAGGCAGCCTGAACGAGAGAATGTGTTAGCAGAGAAGGCCGAGAAGGTCTACCGCTCGAACACACTGGTCAGTCAGAGAAAGGACCTAGGCAATCTCGAGTTGGAGTCCGCCCGCCACCCCTAAAGGCAACCCATCTCGGGGGCCAAGCCCGGGATTGCCCTCGACCTCGGGCAGTGAAGTGTGGCGCGTTGGTGGCGCGAACTGCACTCACATTGGCCTCTTAGGTCACTCTAGGCAGCTGCTGGCCATATAATTACCATTTATATGAGAAACTTGCCGCAGCTCGGCAGGACCTCCCCCTATCGCTGGGTAGGACTCGCTGGGGGGGCCACGACGGCGGTGGTGGCGGTGGCGGCGGCGGCGGCGGCTCGTGTACGACGACTCGGGCGCCAACCGGCGGCGTGTGACGGCCCTATATAATTAGAGTAAATTAATTTGCGTATAGAACATGAAATCAAAGGGAGGTCAAGGAGCACGCTCGCACTCCTCGGCGCTCGGTTCGTCAGGAGAACACGGACGTTCTTTCGGGCTTCATCAGCGAGCGGCGTGTAAATGCTGATTGACAGAGGAGGAATAAAGATGCTGGCGCTCGTTAGCGCGCGTAAGAGAGCATCACATTCGCAGGATGAAGACGACGCACGGATTGAACACCGACACTGCGCCATGTTCCTTGGCGTTGAAGGCGAAACGGAAGACTGTCAGACCGGCGACGCTCCGGCGCCCGTGCAGTGGCCGATCTGATCAGGGGTTTTTTGCGCCTTGACGCACAGACACCTACCTAGGTACTGGCCTAAAGTGGCGCGGACCGATGTAAGCCTGCCAGGAGCAGGGTGAATCGAAACGCCAGCAGTGGTGCTCATTCGCTTTGCTGGTCTTCGCCATTGGCGGCGGGCGGCCGGCCGGCCGGGCGGGGGGGCCTGTCTGGAACTCGACGCTGCATAAGAAATGCGAATACGTTTCCACGCTCGCACGTGGGGGCGACCTTGCCAGCTTCCACGAGGCGACGGTTGAGGCCGACTGAGGCCTAACCGGGCACCGGCCGGCGGAAAGGAAATCCTGCCTTCTCGACGTCGGCAAAGGTGCCTGCCGGCTGATAATGAGATGATAATGAACTCCGCTTGGTCAGAGGGGCCAGCCACAACCCCCCCCCACCCCCCCGGACATGTGGTCGGTTGAGAGTTGGGTGTGTCCTCGCTGAATATGAGCTTGTCACTCGTGATTTGATTTTTGCCACATCGCGCGACGAACTGTGATATTGCTACGCGGACCTGCATGGCCTCAGGGCACCAAAGGGCGTTCGTCTATGCGCATTCATCCTGGCGCGACAGAGAAGCGTCTTTGAGCGCACGTTTTTGCTTCGAGCGTTACTGATTGCCGGAGGATGTCCTGAGCAACGTCCGCGTGCCTCCTCCTGCTGCTGCTGTCTCACACACGAATTTACATGGCAATCGAGAATCGACTTCTTCTGCTCGTTCCGGTCCCGCACGAACGATACACGAAACGCAGAACCCAACCTCGTTATGTCGATGATGGCCTACGTGGGCGGTGCAGAAAATTCACTAGACCCTGTTCGTGTCTGAAGATGTTCAGTGAGCGCGCGTCCGGTTTATGCATTCCGCCCTCGTCGGCTCCGAGAAAGTTGGCCGCGTTTCTGCGGTCATCTTCACGCGTAGCTAAATACCGTTTCTCCATGAGGCGTTGTCCGCGCACGTTGTGCGCAGAAGACACTTCAGATCGATCGACGACTTCATCGCGCTCAGGTATCAGGCGATGATGCTGTCGACCTATGGCGGCCTTTGTCTGCGTGTGTGCATTATATTGTTGTTATTGTTGCGTTTGATTCACATGATCTGAAGGTCGTAGATTGGCGACAGGGCGTCGGGCAAGTAGAGGGTAGACCTCTCCGCGATCCTCCGAGGACGCTTCAAGCGGAAGTTCGTAGTTTTCGCTGAAATCAAGCCGTCAATCCGAACGGACGGACAAACACGTCGTTCCCTAGAAGGACGCACGTTCTAGTCGTCCCTAGACGAATTTACAAAAAGAAGCCAAAACATCGGCCACCACCATCGCGAACACTGACCGTGCCGGATCCGGCCGAAGACAGAAGCTTTTTTGCGGTGCAACCTGCGAAGATCGTCTCTAGGACGCGGCCGCGTTTACCGCTCACCGGAAGATTCACTCTGACAGTTGATGTTGACAAAATGCCAATGTCGGATTGGGTTGTTGGCCCGTTACTCCGCCCCCGTCGGCTACGAAGGGGCAAGATGAAACAGGAAGTCGGTGCGACAGCCTAAAGGTTATCGAACACAGCTTCCTATGGCGGCGCCCAGTTCGTCTTGAGGGTCGCGTCGTTCCAGCGCGCTCTTTTCCAGGTCTTTTTCCAGGCCCGCGTGATGGGAGTGTTCTAGGGACTAAAGATTTATGGGTCGTCAATTGCCACCTAGTTCTCTCTTCCTACCTCTATCCCTTTATTTCTCTCGCTCCCTTGCCATTTCTCTTTTTCTAGCAAGATCTATCCCGACCTTGGCGCCCTTTCTTGCATGACCTTCAGGTTTCTCGCTTCGGCCCTTCCAGTACTCGAGTGTAGGCACCGTTAGCCACTGTTAGATTTGACTAGGTTGTTACCTAGGCATATTGGGCGTTAAAGACAGAGGGCGATCAATCCCGGGGCCAATCGGCAGCAGGATACTCTCTCTTCTCCTAGAAGACCGTAGGATAGGGATTAATCCTTAACCGGGTCGGCGACCTTGTTCGCGGGACTGCTTCTTCTGCGAAGGTTTGCCATTGTGGAACCTAGTCCCGTTTTCGGTTCCTCAATGCAGGAATGCTCTGCGTCTGCTCGACCCCGGCCTCTGCTGGGTTCGCCTCCAGTGCGCTAATCCTCTGCGAAGGAAGTACCCCTTCAAGGAAAGGAGGACCTCGAGAGGACGAGGAAGACTTGAGGGACGTCTGCTCTGATCGGGTCTGTTCGACGGAGTTTCGGGGTAGAGAATTCGGTGGGTACGTGACACCCGGCCACACGGTCTTGTCCCACGGGGAATGGATGACTCTGAAGGCACAGAGACCCCCCCCTCACGACCCAGTCGGCTAAGAGCAGCGAGACGGAAAATTTGAGGGGAAGAGGGGGCGGCGCACAAGAAGTCCAGAGAACGAGGACTTCGTCGCAGGCATGAGCCGAACGAAGACTTAGTTTGTGGCAGATGAATGTAGAGAGGTGGGTACGGAATCTCGGGTATTGGGTTCTCAGGGTTCTTCTCAGAGCGGGCGAGCAAGCGAGAGATAGAGAGAGAGAGAGAGAGCGGTTGAGACACCGACTGAGAGGTGTGGGACCCGACGTCTATAAATCAGCCATTGTCGTAGGTAATAACGGTGACTGTTCTATGTCAGCGCGTACAGAACAGTCTCTGTCCGCGCGCAGTCTGGCGCATCGCATCGCGGCGGTCGCGCAGTTGTGCCGGAGTTGGTCGTCGCTTGTGGATTACAAGTTTTGACGAGCCAATTATGAAGCCAGCTGAAGGAAGCGATGGGGTTGTTCCGAGGGACGTCCAGAGGTCTAAGCCGCAACTCGAGCCGTGGCAAGAGTGATTTCGGCTCACCATGAGGTCCGCTTGAAACTGAAAGAGGCGCAAGCGAAGTAACGGCGAAAACACACAGATACATGACTTCGTCGTGAAGACATTCATGATTACGTGTGATCTTTCGGAACATCTTCGGGGTAGTTCTGAAGTCTTCCAGTAAATGACCAATGAGCGCTGTCTACCCAATGAGATGATGCTTCAAATTCAAGGTGTCCTCTTCAGAAGACTCTTCAGAAGAGTAGGAAATATCCAGAAGAGTCACTGTTGAGTGTTGCAGCGTTAATTCCTGAATACACGCCACAATGACCCTATCAACACTTATATATACAAGTGTTTTATGATTTTACATCTATATATATATATATATATATATATATATATAT
>MNPL01019741.1:2617-21422 GCA_002081605.1 Tropilaelaps mercedesae
TATCCGCAGGATGTCTACCCGTACAACAGTAGGCCTAAATTTTCCTCTAAGTACAGCTTTTCTGGAAAGCAACGCACGATTTTGCACCTCCAACTTGAAACAGCGCAACTGCTTTATGAAACAGATCGATCTGACACAGTAAGTACAGCGGGGGAGGCGGGAAACAACTCGGATTACAGTAGTTTAATGCCGAATAGTATACCAGCTTGGACCTCTAGAGGATTCGGTGCTCAACATGGGTTCAATAGATCTGCAAGCACTCTAGAACTTGTTTCGTCATGCCTAAATACCGCTAACGTCCCTACCTGTCAATCACGTAAATCAGTGTGCACATCATCTCGAAGGCAACGGCGCCTGCTTGAACTGAATTCGCCCGAGCTATTATTATGCAATATCAAAAGACGCCCTACACAGGGAAAGTCTTCACGAAGTATGCAAATTGTGATGAAACATGTAGAACTGAGCATAACGTCGAGAACAGGTATCTCACAAAAGCACTCACACAGGCACGCATACACGTCTAGATGCATCGTCGACGACCGTCCAAAGGGTTGTAGTAGCTTTGCATGAACAACGAGAGATAGAAAAAGACAATGTATTTTTTTTCTCCCTACAGTTTATCAGCTGTCTTGGACATGCCTTTCTAAACCGGAAATCGTCGCGTATGCGTGACTTCCCATCAGCGAGAAGCGCCTCTGCTCGACATCACTGCGAATGATGACGAGATCTACTTCTGCCTTTCTCCGCCCACCAGGCGGCAAATGAGTACACCAGAATTGTTTTCTCGGTTGTCGTTAAACAAATGAGTTTATTAGCACATTCTTGGAACGATTTTCTAGCGAGAAGCCATCATCGAATCGCTCGTCGTTACTCTCGATGGATTGTGTTGTCGTCCTGTTCAATACACTCGTGCGTAGGTGTTATTGTCTCCGTAGTACAAACCCAATGTCCGTCACTCCTACGATTCGGACGTAATAATAGCCTGTACATTCATTCCGATGCATTCCCCTATCTCATTGATCTCGAACGCATTAAGGGACCTCTTCTCATCATCAATGTTGGCCTCACTATTATTTGACACTTACTCCAACTGTTCCAACAGCTACGCCGTCCAACAAAAACAATCAAGGAGAGAAACAACGAACTGTGAAGATGTGTAAAATGCGCATCACATGATGCTTTCGTGTGCCGCAAGAAGGGCTGACGAAAACGGGTGGATTCGCCGCGATAAAAGCGAAGTACGGCGGCGTAACACGCTACTGTTATGCGCATAGGAGTTGTGTTCTATTAAGCTGAGCCTGGTCTGTGGACCCTGGCCACAACTGCCTTCGCGGTCTGTACATGGGAAACATGCATATTTGTATGTCGATGAACAAGCCAACAGACGAAAATACACCGTAGTTGTGTGTCACTCTGTTTGAGGAGCCTGAATACGGTTATAGTTCTAACAGTGAATTGTAAAAGGTCAGTATAGAACAGTTTGTTGAGTATATCTCGTCTGCAGATTTGTTGGCTAGAAAGGATCGGCTTGAGTGGGCTGATGATAAAAAAAACATGTTTGCCACTTCGCCAATCTTTGCAAACGCCTGTCCGTCAACATAAGTATAAATTGAACTATAATGCTAATTAAAATCGTGCACGACTGTTACTATACCTTCACAGGCATATTTATAACAGATAATTTCGCCGTCCACAAAATAAATGTACGTGTTCATACACTGTCATCAAGCAGCGCGAATAAACTGAGTTAAAAGCATAACGACCAGCATGGCGACACCACGCACGCGTCATTTTGAGAAATCCATAAAAAACAAAAAAAGTGGCTAGGAAGAGGAAGCAAACATGTTGGTCCTTTTTTAAGGTCTCAACACCCACTGAAAATCATGCGCCAACGTGCGAACTACTATTCCGCACGCTCATTAAAAACCTTACCCCCCTCCCCTCGATTCCCAGCAGTAGTGAGGTACAGAGCCGTTAATCGAAGGACAGAGAAAAACGAACAAATTCAATCGGATTACAGCGTTTCGCCGGCACTGCTTCATGGGCTAACACCTCTTCCATACAATATCGGCGTGTGCATGTGCTTCCTTTATACAGTGAATTGCACAGCCCTCAGTAAACGCTGCTGCGTATACCTGATAGCTCTTGTAACGTGCCGTTAGGACTACGCAAAGTCGGATGAAACTCCAATTGTAGAAATCGAATCGGATTTAGAAACCAATTCCCACCCAGCTGATATAGACTCCGGACCCTCATTGGATACCCTCCTCCTGAATGGCTCGTCTAGCTTTGATCACGGTTTTTGTTTCGACCAGTACGGAGTTCGTTGGCCACCTATCTCTTCTCAGAGCGTCAAGAACGTCATGAATGCGCACCTTCGGTGTTAGTTCTTCGCGCCCGCTCCACCTCCTCAATGAAGATCCTTTTGAACTCTTCGAGGCGATTGGCGTCCTTTATCCGCAGAGCGAAGGTGGTTGGTACCGCCTCGTGATCGGCGAAGTCGATGGCGGACCACGTTACGGCATTGTTTGACGTCGCCATGGGCTGCAATTCCATATTTGGCATAATGTTGTGGTTACACGCCACTTTGTGGACCTGCAATTGTGTATTGAGACCAGATGAAAAGAAGACAACGGTTAGCTACCAAAGTCCGCATGACAAAACTACAAAGGTCCATCGTACTCCGGCCTCCCTCACGATTGGCCAGGCCTGCAACTCTGGTCGCCCCGGAAAAACGCTGATACGCCAAGACGATTTCAAATTCAGCTGTCGCTTACCACCTCTCTGCGTACAACGATTCGCGCGCGGCCATCCTCCCGTCGCAAAATCTTAACCTCGCCCAGGGCGCGCTCCTTCCACTCGCTTGTGTCGGGGTGGAATACGTAAAGCTTTGCGCGTTGCGAATAAAGCACCTCGTCTTCTTCCTCGCCCGTTAGCACATCGACTAGTTCCGGCATCGGGACAACGGGCTCGAAGTAGACGTCGTCGGACGGCACTTCCTCATCCGCGTCGCCCTCGGCTTCTCCGTCATAGCCGGTTGTTGTCTTTCCGGAGCTCGCCGCGGCGTCGTCGTCGGAGTCTTTCTTCGCGAATGATGAGAAGAAGCTGGTCTGGTTGTCTGCTGCTGGCCAAACGAAGAACCGTCGGTTTTTATGCGGATGAATACGATATGTCTAGATACCTATGTATTTATGTGACTGCATCATAAATGTATAACATGAATAAATAAATAGATGAAGCGCCTGATTTATGGCGTTTGTTGCACGGCAGCATGGCGTACAGAACGCGACAGTTCTGTTTTGCTTGACCAACGATTTCTTCGTGTGGGTTGGGCGACGTATGTCATGACGGATGGGGTGAAAATGTTCACCAGAGATGCCTTGGATGAAACAACGTACCTGCCCAGGGCAAGCTGTTGCTTCCGGAGGCGAAATTGAATCCGATGCTTTTGTTGTTATCGGCCAGCGAGGCGAACGTCGTGGAATTGGACGAACCAAACACAAACCCGCTATTACTAGAAAGAGCGTCACCACTCGGCAATTTCGGATCTAGAAAACAGACAGTGCATACATTAAGATGTTTGAGATGTGGCCCTGAAGAATGTATTCGGCGACATTCTACCTATAACGAAGGTAACGCATGACTGTACTGTGACCGCACCCGTATGTGTCGATGTGAGCTAACAGGAACCTCTTTATGCTTTAATTTATTCGACTTCATCCGTAACGAACCATATATGTACATGCTTCTTCGGTCATGATGCGACATTTGAGTGCAGTGCGAAATTACAAACGTCGGGATTTCCAGTAGAAACTGCTCCTCGTATGCAAGTAGCTAAACTTTCTTGGCCGTCAATCCGCATACATTCATTACTACACCACTCATTAAACTGGATCGCTCACGTAACTTACATCATAACGCGATGCTCACCTGTGTCAGAAGATGTCAGCCTGAAGCTCGACTGACTGCCGAATATCGCAGAAGGTTTCTGTGTGGGCGCGACGTTCACGGACGTTTCTTGCTCATCGGACGCATCGCTCTCACAACCTCGACAGCCTTTGCACTTTTTGCAGCGCGTCTTGTATAGGAAGAAGTTGTCCGGGAGCATGAGCTCGCGGGCCTTGGCGATCTCCTCGGGTGACGCCTTCTCTTCCTTTACAAACGTCACGTCGCTGTCCGTTAATGGCGACGACTCCTTAAAGAGGCTTCGGCGTAGCGTGAGCTTGAAGTCGCCTGACTTGGGGGAACTTGTTTTATCGTTTGGCGTCGGATCAGTCGCCGTGCCCTCTTCGTTCGGCCGCGAGTCCGACGAAGTGTCCGCCGGTCTAGCTGGACTGGGAACGGGCTTATTCGGCATGTCGGTCAGCTCCGACTGAATGGCCGTGAGCGTCTCGATAAGGCCGTCGCAGACTTCTTTGTTCTTCACGCGCAGGGCGAACAGCGTCGGCTCGGGCTCGTCCTCGGCGAAGTCGATAGCGCTCCACCCGATGCTCCTGTCGTCGCGCCGCGTGAACGTGATCTCCCTCGTAAGGTAGTGGTTAAGGCAGACCTTGAACACCTGATTGCGCCGCATGGTCAACCGAACCTTTCCGCTTGCGGGGTCCTTCAGCAGTTTAAAGTCGCCGATACCGCGTTCCTTCCACTCCTTGTCGACGAAGCGGAACAGCTTCGCACGATGCGAGTACATCACCTCCTGGTTCTCTTCGCCGGTGACGACCTCGACGACTGGCGGCAATGGGATGACGGGGGCGAAGTACACATCCTTCGACTCCGCCACTTCATCCTCATCCTCCGAAGCGTGGCGCGCCTCGAAGCAGAATTCGTGCTTCTGCGGACTGCCGAACGTGAAGCCGTCTAGTGACGAGTTGCCCTTGTGCTTGTCCGCGTTTTTGTCCTCGGTATCGGCGCCGGTCGACAAGGCGAAGCTGATCTTCGGTGCTGAGGACGCCAGAGCGCAGCTCCCACTGGTGGTCCCACTAGACTGGCCAAAGACGAAGCCGGAGGTCGTCGTCGAGTTCCCGCCGATTGGGAACCCGAACGTGACGGTGGTCGTCGGCGATGTCGCCGACCCCGTTGTCGTCCGGGAAGCACCGAAGGAGAAACTTGAGGAGGTTGACGTCGACGTCCACGAGGTGGTGGACAAGCCAAATTTGAAGGTGGATATCGGCGCGGCAAATGGCGCAGGTTCCGCTGTAGTGCCCACCTTGAGGGCGTCACACGCTACGCACTTCGTGGCCGAGGAGGTGTTCTGCACCAAGCACACCGAACAATCCCAAGATCCAGGCTTTGGTCGGAATTTGTCCACTAACGAATCATCACCGGCGGGAGCCGTTGTGGCAGCCTTCTGCGGCTTGAGCTCGAAGGCGGATTGCGTCGGCCCGCTGGCTGGCGGGGTCTTAATCTTATCTGCCACGATGGCCGTTTCACTTTTCTGTCCTTTGTCCGCCGCGAACGGCTTCTGCAGCATCTCCGCAACCTTGACTCCGGTCTCGAAGGCCATTTTGAACTCATTGGCCTGTTCGACGCTCTTGAAGCGAATGACAAACTGCTCATTGCGCAACTGACCCTCAGCGAAATCCGGCGCTGCCCACATAAACTCGGTGTCTTTCGCTCTTTTCTGCAGCTTAAGGCCGGCGATAATCAGGTGGTTGGCGCAAAGCTTGAGCACCTGTTCGCGGCGCATGACCACGCGGTATCTGCCGGTGTCCTTGTGGCGCAGGATTTTCATATCTCCTAGGCCGCGCTCCTTCCACTCCTTAGTGATGCTAGCGAAGCGGTAGAGCTTCGCCCGTTCGCAGAATATCACTTCCTCGCTCTCCTCACCGGTCTTCACCTCTACCAGGTCTGGCAGGTCGATAACGGGCTGGAAGTTTGCCGTTGGCTCATACTCGTCAACGTGGTCGGTCTCACCCCTCGAGTCGTTGCGAGGCGAGGTGGATGCCATGATGCCGGCGCAAGTCGACGGGGACGCAGGCGACGTGGTGCTGTAGAAGCTGAATGTAGATTTCGACGGACTGGCCGAAGATACCGTTGCCGCGGGGCTCGCAAAACCGCCCGTCGACTTCACTGGCGAACTAGCTAGCTCGGCGTTGCTCCTGGGCGATGCAGCCGTCACGGCAGGAGAAAACCCGTCGAGCACAGTTGTCTTCTGCTCGTCGGAGCTCTTCGGCGTGCCGAAACTGAATCCGGCGAAGGGATTCAATGGGGTCGACTTCACACGGGTGCCCTTCTCGGGGGTCTTCTCCTTCGCGACACTGGGCGACGTCGCTGTATGGGTCGAAGTGAATGCAGTTGATCGAATGGCTGGTGCTGTTTTGTCTGACGGTTCGGCTATGGATGCTGCTATAGGAGATTTGCCAAACGAGAACGTTTGCGACGTCGATGTCACGCTAGCACTACCCAATGTTTTGCTGGCCGGCGTGGACCCCGAAAAGTAGAACAATCCTGTGGTACTTGATGTTGGCGTCGTCGCTGGTGGCCAGTCGGTTTTATTGGCCAGGGAGGCCATAGCCTGCAGAGGACTAGACACTGCGGATCCGACGCTCGTCAGCGACGGTGCAACGTAGGCCTTCGTGTCCAGTTGTGGATGGGACGCAAGCGCGGACGGAAGCTCAGCCTTGACAACTGTCACGCCGCAACTCTGGAACACGCGTAAGAGCGTCTGTGGCAAACAAGACAGATCCGCGAAGCGAGCGTAGTACTCCGTGCCGTTGACTGTCCAGGTGAGGTTAGTTTGGCCGTCGGCCTCGTACACGCGAGCCATCACCTGTTCATTGAGAATCTGTAACATGAAGTAACATCGGTTGTCCATTAGACGGCTACGCAGTCGGAAAGGCAAGAACGCCACCGCGGACAAGCAAAATATTCCCATGAGCGCCTCCATACACTCAGAGCGCTTCTGGCCCCTCTAGTAGGACGAGGCCACGCGTTAGACTGTTGAAGCTGCGACAAACTGAAACAATACTCACCTGCTCCAACAGGATCTTCTTCGAATCCAAGTAGTACAATGTCCTTACGTTTCCTCGGTACGGGTACTGGTTGTCGACAACGGCAATCTTGTGAATGCCACCAAGCGGTACGAAATTCTGCTGGCCTGCGCGCCGTTCGTAGATGACACCGTCCGATTCAAAAAGGATCTTCGGCGTTAGCATGGCGCTCTCTTGCTCGGTGAAAACGGACGGTGTGGTCGTCGCAGCTTTGAAGGTGGGAAACGAAAACCCAGGGCAGGGGTTGGCCCCTGTGGTTGACACTGTCACGGTAGCAGCTGGTTGGACCTGTCCGCCCAGCGATGGGTGTTTGATGCTGCTCAGATTGAACTGCGGTAGAGCGACGCCAGATGGAATAATCAGTGCCCCACTTTGATAGCTGCTCACGCTTCCACTTTGGCTAATACCGACGGTCTGGTTATCCTGTGACTGCTGCGGTTGCTGCTGATGCTGGTGGTGCTGTTGTTGCGAAGTGTCCTGGTATTCGTGGTAGTCCTGTTGGTTGGCATGTTGAAGCATAGCCATTTCCTCGACGCGCGTTACCTGTTGTCCTATTTGGGACACTTTGACGCTGAGCTCAGACGTCGTGTGCGTCAGTGCGTTGAGCAGACTTTCGGAAGAGGTTTGCACAGCTACAACCTGGTATGCCGTAGCGAACGACAGTAGAAAAATACAAAAAACATAGAACGAAGGTCAATGTTAGGAAGCCCGTGCTGACATTATACATATATATATATATATATATATACATATATATAGATGCCTATTCTTTCTACTTAATCAAAGACTAAGCACAGAGCAGCATCAAGTAATAACTTATGAAGGTCATAGCTGTGAGTGGTACCTTCGCGAGGCTCTCGACGAGCTGTGTCTGCATGGCCTTTAGCTCGGCAAGTTCAAACGTAATCTTTGCGCCTCGCTGAACGGAATCCGCCACGACTTTATCACACTGTTCCTTAACGAGCAACTCCATACGGATAAAGTCAAACTCCGGGACCGCTGGCGGTTCCACTAAAACGAAACAGCATATCGCCAAAATTCGCGATCTATTTTAGTTCTTTCAGTGTAGACAAACAAACCTCATCGTGCTACTATGCCCTGTTACCTGCTGAAGGTACAGCGATAAGGGCTACGATATGCACACACGGCGGATACTTATTTACGAACAACGATAGTATTTCTGTTCTACGCAACTTCAGCGCCATGAACGAACACACAGCGCTACTTATAGCTTTCCCCTATTATAGGCTTTCGTCGTTCGGCACCTACCTCTCGGCGTCAGGGCACTTAGATCGAGTGCGCTGAAGCTGACAGGTGCCGGATTCGGGACGGCGTTGGAGTCCATTGTTACATTCCCGTTGGCGAAGTTATTGGAGCTGTTCCGGCTGTCCATGTCTAAGACGTCCAGTTCCCGCCGAAGATCCTCGACGAGCCGCGGTTCCTTTTTTGCCATCGGTATTCCTCGGATCAGCAGCGTTCGCGAACGCTCCCTTATCAATTCGGCCATTTCCAGGTCGTTCTCGGTGACCAGCTGCTGGCAGAGCTTGCGCGCAGCTCGCGCGTAGTAAAGGTAACCGCGTGGATGTGAGACCTAACCAGACAGCAGCGCAGTGCGGGAAAATTGTCAATTAGTTGATCGGCTGACTTAGATTAAAGTGCGTTGGCTAGTCGGTGCGAACTTCAACAACAATCATCACTGGAAAGATTTCACTTCTATGCGGCGGGTTTTTTTGTGCCCGTACCACTGGATTCGTAAAAGAACCACTGCATTCCGCCAAAGCCAGTTCTAGGAGAACGGCAAACAACAATCGTAAAATATAGGAGATACTTTTGCGGCCGTTTCATCATTGCCTGCATGTTGCAGTAGGGGAAGATCCTATTGCCATCAATAGCTCACCGTGGTAGGTTAGGTAGCTATTTTGCCAACTAAAAACTTCTACTTCTCAGACAAGGATATTTCGTATTCTAATACCGTTTAGGCCTATGGAATAATAGCTAGATTCGAAGCGAGGACGGTAAAGCCTTCTGTCCTCGAGTTTGGATCGTACTCAGGGCTATAAGAGAATGCAACATAGTATCGTGATGTAGTGTACTGCGAACGCGGGAAATATTCATGTGCCGGTAGAACAACGCTACATTTGTGAGTACGTTCTACTGATGGCGGACACGCAATGATGCAACAACGACCTTTCACATCGATAAAATTAAATTCCGAAGCGTGAACTTGCCTCCGCCAGCGTCTTAATGGCCTCCTCCAGCTCGCCTGTGTATAGCAGGAACTTCCCGATTTCAATCCGAGCCTCATTACGTAAATTGCTGGTTTCTGCGGCATCGAATGAGTGCGACTTTGGGAGTTCAAACATTGCGTACAGCGATGATCGGGTCCCACTGTTAAGTACCGGTACCGATTTCAAGGAGTGGTCGTCCAATTGGGAGAGAATCCGCTGGAGTATAACGACGCGAACGAAAAATAACACAAAAGCGACACCTCATTTCGTAAGTATGCTATTCGAATATTCATGATATTATTGCTCGCTTAGAAAAGTATATCGCGAAAAATGATAGCAGCAAGACTAGTAGGAAATTTTCGCTGTAATTTTGTGCCTTTACAAGTTTGGCCAAAACTTTATTGACACTAAAAATGGTAAAGATCACGATAAGATTAATAATGATGATAAAAAAATTACTACTATTAAATTGTAACTGAAAAATCAAATTCCTTCATCTATGATAAACGTTCACGCAGCAAATAGCGTCCATAATGTAAAGAAATCGTAGTTGCACAAATATTTTGCTTGCACAATGACGATAATAGCTTTCTGTGATATTTCATCAGAGATGTTAAATAACGTCAGCTGATGTAAAATTTCATCGCGTGGTGCCAAATTACATAAGAAATGTCATCCTCTGACATCGTGTCGTGAGGCGCAAGCACGCTCTAGGACGGTCGAGCGACTGCTTATTTGTCGCAGTAACTCCGAGCATAACAGTTGTGTGCTTTAGTAGCAAAACGAATGAAAAGACACTAGTCAAACGTACCTTGTAATAGTGCACAGCAATTGAGTAATACGCACTCTTCTTGCGTGCCTTCTTCAACTGGTCCCGAGCTATCTGCGCCATGAACCATACGGGCATAGTCGCTCGACTATCCCGGCCCTCGTTGCCCCTCACGAACTCAAGACCGTCGTTCAGCATCTTCTTCACCTGAACGAGTCCCTTCATCGAGTTCGCCTTCACCACAAATCGCCTATAGAGCACCTCCCAGTATTTCTTCTGCTTCGCCGTCGTGTACGCGTACTGCATGACCTCGCGAGGCATCGTCGGCTCCTCGATGTTCACCTTCGCCCCGAAGATCCGCACGGCAGCGTGAACAGCCGACAGAAACGCGTCGATGTCCGACTGGGCCGGATTGCAGCCACCGAGCCCCATATCGGGTACCACCGGTAGTGTGCGGAAAATCCGCTCAGTTGGTATCTCCACACCGCTGACAAGGAACCAGACCAGATGTTCCAGGCTACTTGCCATTCGCACGCAAGCGTTGGCTTCGAACGGAGCCATCTGCGACTTTTCCGGCAATGGTCGACACGAGCGGCTAATCACGGTCTGATTGTACAGTTCCTTGATCGCCCGTCCAGGAAACATTCGGGACGTGATTAGGTCGATTGCTCGATCACCAGCCGCCGCTACGCGCACCCTCGACGCGAAATCCTCCTCTGGCAGGGAGGATGCAGACAGCGCATTGCTTAAACAGTTGTAGCAAATTGCCGTCCGATAGCAGCCGTCGAGGTACAACTCCTGCAGAAGCTTGCGCTCGTTTTCATCGACCCGGACAAACCACTGCTCGGCGTCGATCTTCACGGGGCGCTTCTCCAGCGCGGCGAACATCAGCGCCTGGCCGCGTTTTCTATTGTCCTCGTCGCGGACCGAATCCTCGTTACAAATGCGGCGGAACATCGTTAGAGCAAACGTCAGCAACAGCTGACCGGTGAAGTGGTCGAGCACGAACGCCCACTGGCCCTCGCGGTACCACGTTTTGTTTATTAAAGCTTCGTGCAATAGGGCGTCGAAGCCCTGCAGCTGCTTATGGAAGTCCTCGGAGCCGATGGTCGCATTGGCCGTCCTGTTCGTCGAGCCCGATTTATTATTGTCATACAGATAGTCGGATACGAGCTGCAAGTCGGCCATGAGACATATAGCCTGGCGAGAGGCGACATGTAGATGAAGAGTAATGAGTGGCACCTCCTGGGGAAGCGCCTTTTCATCGTGAATTCTCTGCCAATAACCAACAAATACACGGTTATAATAGTACATTGTAATGTCGATTTGCATGACATCGCATTAAGAAAAGAATGTACAAGATGCCTTGATTCTGACGCCATGAAAAATCGCAAGTAGGACGTATTGTATTGATTTTCAAGGTGTTAAGCTCAAATGAGGCAATACCATAAGGGCAAAAAAAGGACAACTTCATTTTAGACTCACCGAAAGAACCGCAAGGCACTCCCTGTACCATCGTAGACTTGTACGCATCTCCTGGGACCCTTCGACTTGCATGATAAACTGAACGCAGTCCTTGTAACGGCGCGCCTCGGCATAGTAGCTAAGCAACTTGACTTGTGACTCAGCATCCTGAGGATAAAGAGCGGCCTGCTCGTTGAGCACGGTCTCCAAATCCTGAAATGTATTCAGTACGCATTATATGCCTGTTAATTAGCATTAAGCAGGCTGATAAAGCCACCCTACCACTATTTTGGCCGATTCACGTCTGCGGCACGTCTAGAATCCTAGTGACCAGCGACTGGTGGAGAATTGCTACGCAGATATGCCTGAACCAATGCCATCAATCAACGAGAAAGCTTCGTTGACGTACCTGCGAATAGGGGCCGTCGTGACGTAGAACTGACTCCTTGAGTGCCAGGATCTCGGCCGCTGATACTTCAGCCCTTTCAGCTCGTTCAAGCCAGTCACGGCGAACCTCAATATCGAGTGAAATTTTGGCCGCAGAGATACAGATGGCTGCGAGAACCTCTAAGCTCGCCTGGATCTTATATGCGCTAAAATAGAGACATACGTAAATATAAGTCTAATTTCTAAGGACTCAGATTTGTTCACAAATTGTCTAACGAATCGTGCGATCCATGCTACTTAGCCGGTCTTTCACACATAGACATCTCAAGTGGCAATGGTCAGCCACGGTCGTCATGTGCACAAGATGTGTATGAAAACGGCCAGACGCATCTGGCCGTTCAGAGCCACTTACCTCGTATGCGCTTCATAGGCGTCCATATATTTGTTTTGTTTCAGGTACACGTCCCCGAGCACTTTAAACGCTTCGTAGCTTTCTGGCTTAACCTTGAGATAGCGCTGAAGGTAGAATTTAGCCTCTTCGAACTCCTGGATGGCAGCGTACTGCTGGGCGATGCGTAAATAACGTGAAACTTGCTGAAATTCGCATCATCAGAATTATTTAGGTACGCATAATCAGTGCGCTAGCAAATTAGAAGGGCTAGAAAGACTAACGTAAGAGCACTCAATGCCTCACGAGGTCAGCCAATGTTGTTGGCGGTGCATGTCTAACAGCGGAAGCATAAATTCGCGTTGGTGAACTATGTACTAATTGTTTAGAATGTTACAGCGGAACCATAAATTCACGTCGGTGAATCATGTAATAATTGTTTAGAACGTTGAAGCCTCGTACACCTATCCGGCTAATGAAGGCGGTTTTTACGATGTCACATGAACGTACACTATGCACCAAAAACAACTCTAAACGGCGAAAAATTGTAGTCAAACGCATGTCGTGCGGTATATTATGTAATGACGATTTGGCAAACCAACAACTTTATGGTCTGAGCGTTATTTCTTTACTGATTCCATATGTCGTTTTGCCAACACTAGCTTCTTACTCATACAAAATGTTGCTGGTTGTCATGGTACATTTATTGACTGCATGTTTACTGCGTCAATGGTTAAATCTTCATATGAATCTTAAGAAAAGTGCATCGTTTTTGTTTTAAGAAACGAAAAACATATTTTTAGGGCTGGCCACCAGCTAATATTCACTGTTTACGGTAGCGCTTTTTGCATTACTCGCAAGACAGGCCCCATAAGTGTAAAGAGCGGGGATAAATGCGGGGACATAAATGTGCAAGGGCGAAGATCGAAACCGTGCACCTAAGTATCTCCTCCGGTCGTAAGACACGCACGAATGCACCCGGAGACATTGAGTTCGACGTTTTGGCGGATCAGCCGACACAAAAACGTTATGTCGACTGAACCACAATAATTAACATCCATATTTTTAACTCAAAAATTGTCACGATTAAAAACGACACCGAATTTTTCATTCAAAGGCGGTCTCTACATGGATCAAGAAATATAATAACGCATAAGCTTGTCCAAAAGACATCATACGACATACAGATGATTCCAGTCTATAATTACTATTTCGACCGGTTTGCATTTCAAATTGCAGTTTAGATTAAGTTCAGAAAAACGAAATATCTTAGATGGCGTGGGAACGCACGTTGACGCACCAATAACCATCACAGCAAAGGGAGCACATTTCTTTCAAGCGGCTCAACGATTAAAGACGGTGGTGCATTTTCGATTTGCTGACTAATCAAACATCGACTGATGCTTATTGCGCATCTTCCTTTACAATTGATGAAATGGATACATTTTTGGAGGGACGTTTGTCGATCTCAGTGATGAACATGATCACATTGTTTTGTCAACAAAAGTGACTTAAAGGTCGTATCTACTGCAAATCAAGCAATCAATTTAGCTGCAGGCACAGCATTGTTTTGTGGAATTTTATGAAAATTCATGAAATTTTATAACATACCGATTTCCATCATCTTAATTGAATTTTGCGTTTCAAGCGTACGCAACAGGTTATAGTGAGCTTGAACTAATAAATTACCTTAGAAATAACAACGGAAGAATCTTGTTACACAAAACAATTAAAATTGCGGCCTTACTGTATCTAATTATACCTTTTGGCCATTATATATATTTATAAATATATATATATATATATATATATATATATCTCTTCTCTGCAGTCTGCGTCTACATTCCTGACGATCGGGTGGCATAAGGGACTAAGAGTGTTCGTATACAGTTGCGTACAATTTCGTTAATGCTTGCTGGTTACGATATAGCGGTGAAGTCACTACCTTGGAACACAGCCCATTCCGCCCGCCCTGCGCACTAGCAGACTCTGACAATGGCCGCTATCGAAGTTTGAGCACCGTTTCAGGAGAAGAGAAGGCCCTGGTACAAAAGGGCGCCGGAATCCTCTCAGTAGCAGTTCGGTCTGTGCATGTCTAGTCAACGACAACCGGCGGGCAAGCGTGGAGCCAAACGCGGAATCATAACCCGACCAGGCGAGCGTGCGAAGCGCATTCATGGGCTCCCCATATAAAATAGTTACTCACCTCTGTTTCGTTGAGGTTGGACAGCGCCTTTTTGACCTGGGCGTCCATCTCCACCCGGCGCCGACTCATGGCCGAGCCGTGACGTTACACGCTAGACGGTGGAGCGCAGGGTAGTTTCGCCCGTCAGCCTTCTTTTCCTATCTGGAAAATACAGGCCCGCTGATTAGTTGCGAAAGACGAAATTACACTGTTGAATGTTGCTTGCGGCTGCTGCAATCAACGATGGGGCTTTGTCCGACAGAGAGAGTTGAGTAGCTAGGAATTGACAAACTGATACACCAACAACACACGCCGCTCAGAGGTTCCCTTCGTCAACGGATTGGCGCATATCACTAACACACGGCAGACGACGCCAGACCACGACTCCCGGACGAGCGCCAAATTTTGAATGGATGGGTTCTCGTTACTCTGGTGGAACGCGCACCGCCGACAGAGAGGGGCCGCCGCGGTGTACCCGGTGGACAGGTAATGCCCAACGGAGACACAGGTTTGTGTACAAGAGAATGCTACCAATACGATGGAGCCCGCATCGTAGGCAAATGAGTTTATCGGTGATATGTGAGAAGGTTCTAGGTTGTCCCTATGCCAGGAATAGACTTACGAGCAGGTAATATTCTACTTCAATCTAACCTATTCAGTAATGCCGTTTATCCACACCTTTTTTTTTGAAAAATATGGAATCCCCAATGGGTCAAGGAAAATCGATGATACAAAGTCAACAAAGTGAAGAGTATAAGTGCACACCCCGACGCTGAACTTGCAAAGTGTAGACGATTTTTTAGAGGCAAGTTACGAATAAAGAGAAAGCAGCTTTTTTAATTACTATCGCTTTTGAATTATTATAGATGAGTGATTCTCAGTATGCATTTGAATCACTCTCCTTTGTTATTTAAAAGAAGCTACCGTTTTGAAAGCTTCCGTACGATCGTATAAATGCCATTTATTTTACCTGCTCTAATTTATTTGGGTACTAATAATATTAATCTAAGAGTAATGATAATAATAATAACTGTAATAATAATAATAATAATTAAAAAGCCAACTTCTTTGATTTTTATCATTGTCTTGAATACACTTATCACAAGCGTCAAATCGGACCGGTCGACTCTTCTAAGTCTAAGCGCTGAATTGCTTGAAAGCTCTCCGGATGGATCCAGTTTCTTAGTAGTTGAATGTCCTGCAGTGTGGGCCTTTTCTAGGTGTTTTTCCCGTTCGAGCTTTCGTAGCACGAAAGCTGACTCCAAAGCGCGAGGTTTTCCTGGCGCAGACCACAGTGACCAATATAAATATCAATTTTCGATAAATTCGCAGAAACAGGTAACGTACGACGTTCATTTTCGATGCTCTTCCCTCTAAATCCACTGTTGGCGCGCTCCAAGAGTCTTTGACGAAACATCTTCATAAAGTATGTACTGACAATATTTTGTCCATTGGTGGCGAGGATTGCAAAGTGTATGGCGATTCGAAAAGTGGTTAGCTCATATTGGATCAATCAACGTACTCGAGCGTGGTCGCTTTGGCAGTGTAGAGAAATTGTGACCTCGGAAACGCAATTTTTTTACCTACATGATACATGTTGGCACAATGTTGGAGTAACACTGAACAACTGATGGTCTCAATAAAATATCTCTGTGCTTTACGAAGCTGATCACATTGTCGCATCTTTCGTTTTTATAGTACCTAATTCTCATTAGAAGGTACATACGAAACGTACTTCGCTCGCACAAACTTTTTAAGAAATCCGACGTCTGTTTCTACCAAATTGGGTTTGGGATATTTACCTTTATTCTTCTTTTATTATCATGGGAGATCTAATCTGCTATAGGTTTGTGTCAGCAGACTGTTTTAAAATTTCGCTCGTTCTTCGGAAACGACATGCAAGTAATTCGCTGCAATTTTTAACGAAAGGAAATATTAGAAAATATAGATTAAGTCCGATAGAAGATAACATTGAAACACTAAATATGATTTGTTTTCTATTACAATTTGCCTCCTATAGAGCCTCTAGTTAAATCTAACATGGGGATCTACGAATATTTCTGGATATTTTTCTGAACAAAAGCGGAGAAAATGTCGACTTCTGTCTGTTTTGTGCTTAGTGGACATTAAGCAGCACATCGACAAAGAACGACTGAGCGTTCCATATTCCAATTTTTTTCGAAATTCTGAGTGAACTAACCTATATTTTCCAAGATTTTAAAGTCGGGTTTTCCGTTTAAAGAAGATAAAAAAAACCGAACAAATCTTCAATTCGCAAGAAAAATCGGCCAACCCAAACCCAGAAATGCCATAGACGTGCCATATTAAAGAAAACAAACATTGAATGCCGAATATCTCTGAATCAAATCTTAGTTCGAAGGAACGGACATCGGTTTTCTTGAAAGGTCTATAACAAAGTACAGAGCCAAACAGGTTCTATATCGAAATGTCATACTTGCCTCTATATTCCTTGGTGAGGGTTTCACGCTAATGATAGGGGCTAAGAGTTCTACGAACAAACAGAAACATCCTTGGAGGAGAAACAGTGTCCCTTCTTCGTTGTGTATTCTTTAATAGGTGCGACCTTCGTAGGTCATTTATGGTTGAATCTACCTTCCAGTGTAATTGCCTAAAGGCTTTTCGAGAAACGTAGGGTTTCCCTTTGCGACTACGTTTTGCAGTGGCTTGCGGCGGTTGTAGTATGGCGTAAACGTCTAAATGAGGTGGGCGTTGTGGGGAGCTAATGAACTATTATACTAAGCCAGTTTTTGATCCACCGACCGAGATTCTGGACGAGAAGCGCACATTGATGCGATTTGGAAGTACAGTAGCTATCACGAACACGACTATTCTGTAGGTTCGCACACGTGTCAGTCATTCCTTAAAGACGAATTTTTAACTGCCATACATCTCAGTGATAGATAAGTATTTATTTGTAACTAGGTTGCAGTAGGTTAACAATAGGCGGCGTTTTATCTTGCATAGCTATAGTTCACGTCAGGTATAATAGAAATCAAGTGTATGTTATGTCATTTCGGCATGGTGGGAGCTCTACGTTGACTTACTGAAAAGTGGATTGAACGGTTGCATCTGACCGAAAAATCTGTTTTTTCTATTTCTGCCACCTTATTGAATATACTAAGCTGAATACGTTCCGCACAAAGAAGATGAAACTCGATAATATCGTTGGCGCGGTGGTTCGCATAAATTGCAATTGACTTTTCTTTCCAACATACTTCACCGGGAATAAATAGCTCGTTTTTTGTAAATAAATTTCGCAGCTGTCGGTAACTACCGAATATTTACATTAAATGAGCTCACCTACCTTGAGAGTCTTTTCCCGCTTGTTGGCACAGTCTCGGTAACAGACGGTTAAGTCACCGCTGTTATATCACGATCATGTAAAGACGGGTAGAATCTTCCAAGAATGCATTTTAAAAATGTGGTAATCACCATCAGCCTTCTGAGCTGTATTTAACAAGAACGAATCCGATTGTAAAAGAAAAACACCCACCCGGTTTCTTTTGTTTTACAGTAGGAGACGTGAAACCGATCGATCTCGCATTATTTCAGCAGAGCAGAAGAACGCGCTTGGAACACTTCTCCGAAGAACGAAGAAAGACGATCAGCCACTTTCGGTTTAAATAATGAAACGTTTTTAGTATTTTTATTGACGGACTGTTTCGGACGAGCACGAAATCCAGCTTATTTAGGATTTCAGACATTTCTTGGTTTTTTTTAGGTTATATTTGTATATCTATCATTGTGTGTACTTCTCCCGGCATATATAGATGATCCTCGACATGCGTGCCGCAATCGAGTTCTTATTGTTGTTATGTATTTTGCCTTTATCTCTTATTGTTACTTCATCATGATTCAACTAGAACTCTTATCGCCAACGTTCTCGTTTGCCCATACCTATCCCTCGGTTCATTGCACTTCTTTGTGTGGCTATATCTATGCAGTCAAATCTCTGCGACGTGTTCATTATTAATTCATGATTATTTGCAATGATTTGTAGCTGTTTATCGTTCTCACGCGTCGCGTCTCCGTCTTCGGTACTGATTGGACAAAAAGATGGTAGAGTGAAAACAGGACTGAGCTATTCAGGCCAAGGCCCGATACGAGATAGTTAAAACACTTCTACAGAAACGGATTCGACACAATTATTCGTATCGGACCTCGCTGCTCTTCCATAAAGACCCGCATTTTCAGCTTTTTTCCGATCATTCTATAAAGAATTGTTGTTACCACCAGAGAACTGTTATCGCATATTTCTTCTGGCCTCGTTTTCTTCCGTTCATTATTTCTAGTTTCTATTTGATGCCAGCCCCCTGCTTTGTTTTATTCTGTTGCGCTCTTTTTCCTGCTTATATATATATATATATATATATATAT
>MNPL01019755.1:0-17336 GCA_002081605.1 Tropilaelaps mercedesae
ATATATATATATATATATATATATATATATATTCATTCTGACATTTACTTACAGAATCTAATTGTACAGTGCTGAATTTCTCGTAAGAAAAATATACATCAAAAATATAGAACGAACAAGTAATTAGTCGCACAAGCAGATTATAACACATATAGTGTTATAGGAGGTACACCCCCAATTATAAGTCAATTTGCTCAATAACTTTGCCAGCAAATTTTGAATTGACAGGCCAACAGACGATCGATTCACAGCATTGCAATTACATAATGCTGAAATTCACGTAGCCGCCGAACTAAAAGTGCAAAAGCATTAGAATGGTGATTAAGGTATAACTGTATGGTATTAGCACAAAAAAAACAGCCTAGTAGCGCTAGCAACAACTGAAGAGATTCTGATTGCATAGGGAATGAGCATAACTGCTTCGAACTTCGTCACGCCGTAACGTATAGCCACGTAGGAATAACACAACCATGGTAGTATCTCAAAAATGTCGCGCGGAAAGGTTCTACTAGAAGAAAGTTCGCGAATCCCAGTAGCCAAAGCATATCGGCCTGCCGATTTCAAGGCTTCGAGTTCCCTAAACTTAGTGGCACATCAACCCTATATTTTTAACAACGGATAACACCGACAAGGGCATATCACATGAGAGACGACATCAACAACCTTGAAAACCGAAATGGTCGCCTGTACTGTCCGGTATTGACTTAACCTTAGTGAAGTTGTATTCTCTAAACATGTCCTAAAACGTATCTCTGCACCTGCTCTCTGCACCGGCTCGGGTAGCACAGTTTTGAATGCACGGTGCTTTCCGGCCACTAACACGATAACATTCTCCCTAGCTAGATATCCCGCAGAAGAAAACAGAAGTTAGTGGAATGTCTTCAGAAAAATGAGATGCCCGCTCAGATGTTCCAGTTTTTTTCGAACGACGGAGGGACACAACTGCCGTTTAGCTTTTAAGGAGGAAATGTGTATATATATATATATATATATGTATATTTGTATATATATGTACATATATATATATATATATATATATGTATATACATATATATATGTATATATATATATATTAGCATGAAGAATGTAAACACTTTTACACAAGTGTATGGATAAAAGGTTTATGCTGCATGCAGACGCACTGAAGGACAAAATGCTGCCCGTGACAACAACTCTAAATTGGAGGACGGACTCAGACGCTGGACTAAACTCCGTGTTGGGTGGACGGAAATGATTCCTGTTAGAGAGCAATCCGATTTCGACACACACTGAAGAATGTTCCTCGCCATTTTGTTGAGTGGTACAATGGGCCAATAAGGGACACACATGCTTTACAACAGATTTGTTGCTACGGGCGGGCTCGTATTGCGATTACGACGAGTGTAACTTTTCGTATCACCGACAAGACTGGTGATCTTTCCGCAAATCTAGCAGCACTTAGACGAGTACTTGTGTAAAACTACTTCCGGCGAGCCAACCGACTTATCTCTGTCACGCGTACATGTTGCCTCGCCACAACATTGTCGCCGAGCCATGTGAGATCTTCACTTAGAGACTCAGAAGGACACCACCACTGAGGAGTCTAGCGTTAGGTTAGGGGCGCATTTTAGCTTCAGTTGATTCATATCCTGTGTGAGTGTCCTCCAGGGTTTTTATGACTGGTCATCAAATGAATATTCCATCATGCATTTTTCTTGTGCGACCCACACCTCATTATGCCGGTTCCCACCATTGTGTGTAAGGCTTCGACAGGTGCTCAGTTGGGAACACGGCTCGTAGTTAAAAGTGAACGGGTTTGCAGACGACCGCCCACACTCAGCTAAAACGCGCAAATCGGGAAAGTAGAAAAAACATTTAATTGTGATTAATGATCGAATTTACTATGAAATTTCCATTACGCGTAAAATACTTCGTCTAGGCAGACTGAGTACAATGGCATAGATACGATAAGCGAGGCGTAGCACTTTTATGCAATTTACAGGAGCAGTTAATTATTTGCGTATACGTACATAATACGTAATAAGGCATTGTGACTCGTCCTGCAAGGACCGCGCGTTTCTTGTGCCAGTGTTTCAGTGGTGGAAATCGAAACGCCGAAAAGCTCCGAGGAACGGATGAAACTTCTGGGGCCTAAACTATCGAAAGGGTTCCGATAATCAGAGAGCCGTTTGAATAATGTAAGAGTTTGAAGCTCAAGTACCTTAGCAGCTCGATGTGGCATTTGCCACAGGATTTCTATGCAAAGTGGTTAGTAAATAACTGAAACAAATATAAAAGAAGTAGAAATATACAAAAATGAATTATTCACAACCTAATTTCAGCCAGTTGGAATCTCGTGTCGCGTGTTCCGACTGCCACGTCTATGAAGATAGTCAACAAAAAACTCGGCAAACGCATACACTTCAAACTAAGTGAAGTGCGTTAAGCAGCCAAGCACGCATTGGGCAAACCTCGGATGTCTTTACAAGTCATTCATCTTTACGGAGACTTTATGATAGAAAACGCTGTTTGTGGCTTTCAAACCTATTTTTCTACCTACCACCCAGCCTTAGGAATCGGTCTCCTCGCCTACCTGGTGTTCGAGTGTAAGCACAGTTCACACACACACAAACGGCTTAATGCACTCGCGTGTCATATCACGCGAAAATTCGCGTGATCTGGGATTCGTCGTGCCCCGATCGCTAAACTCGTTAGAATCATTGAATCTACTGTTGTCTATGGTAACAAGAATGAAACTGTCAATCAGACTGTCATCTACACACAGATACACGCATGCGTAACAGTTGAATTAAACACTAGAGTTAAACATTCATCCAACAAAAACAACCAGTGTACTCTATTGATCGAAGCATATAATTAGCTACATTCTCCAAGAACGAAGTTTTGGGTCTTAATACGGCAGGAACTTCTTGCCATGCAGCTCCGATGCCTAACGACAACAACGTGAGGCAAATGTGGAATAACTAAATTTTGGCGGATTACTCAACGATGACCGAGACACGCACCTCTACAAGATTATTGATCCACACGTCTTTCTGTATCCAGATAATATATATATATATATATATATATATAAAGAGAGAGAGATATGTGGTAGGTACGCCATTGGTGGTGGACCATTCCACTACGAGTGTGTGTCGCGCCGCGTATTTATACAGTTCTCCCCCGTTGCCCGTTGCCAAGTATCTATTATAGTTACATGCATCACTTCTCACACCGTACGGCCTCTACGCTTTGCCGCGCACGAATCGTAACCGAGCTGACGCGTCAGGTGTTGTTGGATCGAATGTATTTCACACGGACGGCTTCGAGTCTCTGAGGGGAGACGATATCGTGAGCATATAACTACATACTCGTATCGGAATCAAGGCCACTGAAGACTTCAGCCGTTGACGAAGAATGCCAGGAATGCGCTGTTCTAGGGGCCGCCAGTGAAAAAACAGTCAGGGCCGTCACTCGTGCATTTGAAGGCGATTTCTGAGTTGCAGCCTTTGCACTTCGTGTGCTCAGCCTCACAATTCGATAGTGTCCTGCGAATGAGGACCTCCAAGCTGTAAGCGCGTAAATTTGCTATAAGGCCCAACCCCTCGTCGATAACTGATGTCTTCCGCTCTAGCCAGTTCGGGATTTTCGCATTGCTACGGCCCGGTCGCTCTTCCGTTGCAGGGAATTCACGCCCCTTCACAGCATCTAGCCAAGCGACTGGTCTGCTCTTCACTTCGCTTTTTGGATACACGACTTGGGGTTACGGGCCAGTCCGGCTAGGGTGTACTTCTCTATCGTGCGGTCCTTTCACGACAAGGCCAGCCCATGGTCACCTGTTTCCCCATGCGCAGTCATTGGCGACTTTACCCGCGCGAATTACCACGATTCGTGTGCGTATCAACAAACAGGCTAGAAAAAAACACCAGCTGACTCCACTTACATCTCTAGACCACGTCTTACCGTCGGCGTTCGCCTTGCAAATGCAATCCCTTCCCACGGTCTTCCCTTCTACTCACAGCTTTTCCTTGCATTGCCCTCCTGCTCGCCCAGACGATTTCTTCCATTGCATTCGTCCGAGCAAATCGGGCGTCGCTATGTGCGCAGCGTACCTCCGCCTACGCACTAGTAATAGGCATTGCGCAGGTACGAGCTGCTCCCCGTACGACTCCCTACGGCTTTCGTGGCGCTCCCCAGCTCCCATCGCTTCCTCAACTTCTCGGCGGTCCGGTTAGGCGGCTGTGCGAGCGTATCGGGTGAGGGCTACGGAAAAAGAGCCCAAAGGCGAGAAACGGCAACCATAAGAGCGATGCCAGTGCTATGTATCTCGGTCGTATATTTTCATTTAACAATTTACTCACTCCGGTTTACCGAAAGCCCCGCCTAATCTGACCGACTTGGTTGCCGCTCAACGTTTGGCCCAGTTGTGATCGGAAACCTTCCAGATTGTCTGACTGAGTGTAGACGCCATCTGTCCGACTTGAACTTGAATATTCCAGCCCCCCTTCCACGCCTGCGTCCATTGACCCATATACGACAACGCAAGGCACGCAACAAACAATCGAATTTCCATCTTCCCCCCGTCAAGACATAGATACATGCACGATCACCTCACGCCGCCGCGCGTATCTTGTACGCCTGTTCCAGTGCTGTGTTCTTCTTCTTTGTCGAACTCCTCCTACACTGTATCGCTTTCCACAGCCGGCGTAGCGACAGGAGTTGAGTCCGCTACAACGAAACCCTGCAGAGAAACTTACGACAATGTGTTATGCCCCCCCTCCTCCTCCTCCTCCTCCTCCTCCTGGATCTCTCCTGCTCCGAAACAATCTCCGTAACTCTGCAAACCGGTGTTCGCCATCGTGGCAACGACATCTCTGCAGAGCTTTGCCCCTTCCGTCCTCGGGCCGCTACTGGCTCAAGCTTTATGTTCTTGCATTTCGGCTGCGTTTCGGGAGTTTTCGTCCCCCGGACGGGGACGGCTGGAAAGGGTTTTTTCTGATTTTCCGGTGGCAGGCCGATACACCGTCGCGACCGCG
This sequence comes from Tropilaelaps mercedesae, assembly GCA_002081605.1. Taxonomy (NCBI): domain Eukaryota; kingdom Metazoa; phylum Arthropoda; class Arachnida; order Mesostigmata; family Laelapidae; genus Tropilaelaps; species Tropilaelaps mercedesae. The sequence goes on from MNPL01019755.1 coordinate 5,019, forward strand.
TCAGTTCCTCGAGGCGCCTGGAGTTGTAAAGCGCTGCTAAGAGAGAATGGCGACGAAAGACTTGCGGGCGACGACCGCGTACGCGCACGCTTGCATGTGCAACAACACATACACGATGCACGTAAATTGAGAATGAGAGAGGTCTATTGAAGCACGCCACGTGCGTTCCCTGAGCAAGGGCAAACGAGGCCGCTTTTTGGACAGCATCGGTCCAGAAGGCCAACCGGTCTTTAAATGAACGAAGCGAACGAAGTATTCGTATGAAGTGCGCGTTTGAGGCGCTTTATCATCGTGCAAACACGACACGACAATAATGCGGATTCTCAGCGAAAGTTTTCATTAATTTGATTATGTGTCATTATGGATACGAATTAAAGCCATCATGTTAATTCATAGAAAAATATGATTTATGATCGACTTACCGCAAACCAGTACAATACGATATGTTTGTAAAACATATTTGGCTATTTATTACCTATAGGCACTGTATGTGTACGTACAGTACCATAAAGTATATAGTTTTTTCATTTAATTTAATTTCATTGATTTGTCAGAGAGTTCAACTCTGCGGCAGATTAACAGCGAGTCCAACTCTGCGGTCTGAATATAAATTTCACGATTATCAAAGCCAGCCGATAAAAAATACTGACGAATACTGGAAAAAAATCGAAGAGAAATCGATAATTTGCTCAATTTACATCGTAGTTTTGTCTCGTGTGCAAAATGTATTCGGCATTACCTCATTCTGAAGTAATCAAGCGGCTGTTTACAGGCCCCAACGTGAAGCTCACCGTTACTTCTACTTTTTTAGGTTTCGAACACTGTCATAAGCAGCTCTGTCAGATCTGAACGTGCAAGCGAACAGAAACTGAAGAAGAAAATCTTTTCGGTGTAGATCGCATTGTACATTTCGTATTTCGCTTTTCCTCCAAAGAAAACTTCAGCATGACTCGGGATTTCCAGAGATTCGACCTTCATCTGACCGACTCCTCTTGATGTTCACCAGAGATGCCTTCTAGGACCGCAGATTCGGAGTTTTCCAGGAGTTTTCGTTTCGAAACGTTCGAGGGCTCCCTCACCAGCGTTGATGTGCACTCGCCCCAAAACTCAGGAACTTCATTCAACCGATTCCTGCATCAGGAACTTGGCAGTTGAGCGGCCAGGCTAGTATCGTCTTGCGACATTTTTGTCGTGGACATTATTGCGTCCAGCGGGTGCGTAAGTATTTCAACGAGTTTGAGCGACATGGGTCGCAATTCAGCCGATGAGACGGCGGCGACGAGCATGTTTCATGCCGTTGACGCTATCGTTTGTATCGATGCGTCGAAACATCACCGAATGCCCTGTTTGCGTAAAACTGAAAGAACGTACATTCCATTATCTTCATTCTGAAGGGAAATTGAGTCTTTGCGAAACGACTGCTACCCCGGGCAGACACCGAGGAACATGCTACGGTAAAACACAAACGTTTTTATCGTCAGCCACAAAACATATAAAGGACCATCCTCAAAATGGAAGATATACCATAGTCATAAGCAAACTATGCGCACGATTCGAATTATTCATCGGCCATTATCTTCGACTGTGCTTCCTGTGTCACTATAATTAGCATATTTGCTAGACACATAGGCCAAGCAAATGAGGCGTACCGCATATTCTGATAAGCTTGTCCGGCCAGCACATCCCTGTCGCCGGTGTAGCCGATGTTTTCGTGTCGAAAAAGTCGGCTGGCAGCAACCTTTATCGTCCGCAACCTTTATAGTCTACGTACATAGAGGCCTTTCGAACGGTGCCTGCCTAATGTTTTTTTTTTTTTTTTTTGTTTTTTTGTCCAATCTATTAGGCCTTAGGTGATAGCAGGCGTCTATCAAGGACTGGGCCTGCCAGATCGATCTGAGACGTGTGAGCCTCGTTCAGACGAGTTTGGCCGACGCAAGAGAGCCCCAGGTCTAGCAGGCGACGCTGGTCTAACTAAGAAGCACGAAGGACGGCACAAATTAAGCCATGACCTTTTTTTGGAAAAACTGCAGTATAGTACAAATACACGTAATTGATATCCGGTGGGAGACGAGCCGTGACCTCACCCAAGCTCTCAGCTCCGCCCGCACCCAAGAATGCGTCGAATATAATAGAGCATTACATGAAAATCGCTCATCTCGTCCGAAGAATATCAGTTGTTCGAAGCATCGACTTTTGCTACGGTCGTGGCAAGCACTTGTGCAGCTGTACCTCCGAACAAACAAACCTGGCTCTGAGATATCAGAAGAGACCCTCGGTTGCAGAATATCGAAAGTGGGAACCGTCACATCGTTCGAGGCCTTCTGCTCTTCAATTAGGCACATTTGCTGTTTTGGTTTTTTTTTTGCTCCAACCAGATCCCACTTCTTTATCTGAGGTGCTTCTTCGGCCGTGTGTGACCATTTTTCTGCGGTTTTCCCGATGAGGGTGGGAGCGTCTCCGTCCTCGTGAAATTTGGAGGTAACCCCGCAAACGTTACTCGGAAATGAGGTAATGCGAACACCTCGCGAGTGTTTGGACGCTTGCTCGACGATAAACGCCAAAAAAAGCACGCCAGAACGTTAAAGTCCTCACGAGCCTTCTCCTCTCCGTTCCTGTGAGGTATCTGGCAATCGCGAATGTAGCTGTTGATAGTGGGATGAAAAACTCAATCGTTCTAGTCTTCGATGTCGTAGAATGTTATCAGGTCCGCGTGCAGAGCTAACCACGGAGCGCCCTTGCCAGGGGAGACAGGATACGTTGCGTTACAAAGCCTAGTCTAGCCGTGTGTGTGTGTGTGTGTGTGTGTGTGTGTGTGGCCTGTATCACACATTGTGGACTCTAAATAGTGTCTGTGTGGACGAAGCAGAACGCCTCCGTTAGCTTTGGTGGCCGGCCAGCAGAGATATTCTTTTCGAAGGGAAAAAGCTAACTCTTGCAGGTCCTCCATATGACGTTGCCGAGGACGCTCCAAAAGAGAAACGGACAAAGCAAGATCGCGTGTGCCCGTTGTTCTCTGAAATGTTACTTCTAAGCGACAAGAATTCACAACAATACCTCGAGAACACCATCCTTCAGGTTATTATCGTAATCAACGTCAAGGCCGTTAGTATTTTCGATTCAATTTGATTAATGATGTATTGGAACACGACGAACGTCGATATGCTTTGTAGGACAGTGGCGTATACTTTTGTTTCATTTACCTCGATTCGAATATATTTGCGTCGTCCAAATATTTGAAAAACCATCACCAGTGTGCCTATAACCGGATCTGATCTGCTCATTTGAAGGTTACTGGTCTTGGATTCGACAGTAAACGTGTTCGCCGTGGTCTCGGAGTAGACGCCAGACATTGGTCACTAAAGTGTGAACGCCTAAAGCTATTGCCAAAGGGAAGTCGTTCACCGCCATGACCTCGGGACAAGGCAAAGGTGTAACGTTAATAGCTCAATTTATTTAGCCCATATCACACCTGTACTCGCTTACAAATGTTCATCTGGTGTGTAGATCGACCCTGGCCACTGTTGCAACAGCCACGTACGCACCATCGAATATGTGCTCCGCTCCGGACGGGTCCATTACGGCCAGGCGGTGGTTTGGCGGAACTGCAACCCCACCTAACACGTCGCCCTATGACCAGAGACCTGAATTTTCCTATTGGCGCCATATGGAACTTCGTCATCTCGAAACGCCTAATGGAAACGCTTTTTCTGTGACTGTCCGACACACGCTCCGTAAACTCTTTTCGTTCGCAGCAACCATTCAACAACGATAAATATTCAATTGCCTCCGCATGCCGAGTGCGAGGCGCGTCCCTCTTCGTGTGTCTTCGCGGGGACGAATCGCGGGGCATCGCGTAGTCGGCCTACGCCCCCGGCGAACGCAGGAGCTCGGACGAAGCACAAAAACAAACAACACCTCGACTCGATGCGTGTTGCATTATTTCCGCTAATCCATCCCGGATGTGCGTTCATAACAAATACGCCCGACGGCGAGTTGCAAAATGGTTAACTATGCACGGCTATCGACCGCCCGGCGTCAGGTAGCTACGTCGTTGAGGTGACACGAGCGGCTGCCTCCTCGAGGACGTAAACTCGATGAGGAATGGCATGAGAACATGTTCATTATCTCTGACTGCGTTCTCGCTCGGGACGCCGACAGCCGACGCGACGCACTGCGGTGCTTCGATCGCAAATTCTTGCCAGACGTTTGTCAGATGTCTCTCGTCCCCGGACGGAAACGTCAAGTCGCTCGCAGGTCAGTCAATCTGGTGCCGGTCTGGGCTACCGACCGCCCTCGCGGGCAAAGCCTCACCAGGTTGTGGAGTTCGACGACAACCTAACTGAAATAGTGCACACGACTCCAGGAGCGATAAGCGGAGATAAAAGTTCACTCGGGCGTCTTTCCATTACGCGCGTCGCGCACGTCAGCATCGGTCGCACTCTTCTGTTAGACGGAGGGGGCTATATTCCTATCCCCATCCATCCTATACATCATCGAGCCGTAGAATAGGGGGCCAGTTGGCTGTTTTCGACCGAGGTCTTCGCAGTCATCGATCTTGGCCGAGGTAGATCTGCGCGACAGTATCTGGACTTCATGTATCTTGACTTTTCTACGGTCGCGACCGATTAGCTGGTTGTCCCTGACGCACGGCGCTCCGGCACGTCGCGGGGGGATTCGCTTACACTGCCTAGGACAACCTGGCAACCGAAGCCGATGGAAGAGATCCGTGTCCTAGACGAAGGCGGTTGTTTCAACATGGCGTACTTTCGTGAAGACGATATCGAACAGCAGAGGCGAAAACCCTGCGAGCGGCGGTCGCCTTCGCTGGTCGGAGAAAAACGCTGTGGCAGCGGTTTTCGGCCGACTTGGCTGGTCTTCATACTTCGGATGACCTTGGAGAAGTTGTTTCGTTTTATGCTACTAAGCGGACAAAGTAAGCGGCAGGCTAAGGCGACGCCCTGAGCTTTTTCCCGCTGATCGTAGATCGCCGCAGGCCCACATCTTCGTGAAGTGGCCTTTTCGGCGCTAACGAACGAGAACTCTACTTCTAGCATGCATGGCCATCGGTCAATTCTGCCGCCTCTTGGCTGTCGATGTTGTCAGGGGGCACTTCTGAATCGTCCCGAAAATATCTATAGACAGCCATTTTTAACAAGGATAACAGTTTCTAGCGAACCTGAACGGGTTTTTATCGTAGTGCGTCGTAGTGCCGTAGAGTCGTAGATCAGAGATTGTCGCACTAGATAATACTCCTTGTGAAGGAACGTGTGTATGGGACGACTTCGAAGCACACCCCACGCGTTAGAACGTCATCTGACACTCAACTGCACAGGCCAAAAATGCTGCTTACACCTCAGTGAAGTCTAGAAAGATCCCTCGTACATCTACTCGGGCAGATCTCTACCTTCAACGAAACCTTCTCCCTGTTCGATTCCCTTTTACAGATCCCCATCAGTCTCTAAGGGTGACTATAGCCAGATGATCCGAACAACTATCGCACGGGTAAGGATGTGGCCATTCCCGAAGAAACGACATAAAACGACTTCGTCACACAAACGAGAATCCTGCCGTCGTTTCACGTCACCCACCTCCAGGGCCGCGTTCGTTGTTGGTGTTGTTGTTTATGCCGCTATCGCGGCTGTTTGTATTACGGCTGAATGTAAAGTCGGACAAGCGTGTGGGGTCGCGCGTTGAATTTATTGGCAGTCGGCCATGCGTGGACTTTCGCTCGTAAGCCGAGACCCCCTCGATCGGGGCACAGGACCGACATCGGCGCGATATGGCCTGGCGGTCGCGCAAACGAGTTATTTAGTCGCGACGCCTGATATAGGAGAAGAAATTGTTGTTGTTACAAAGACAGCTCTCGCTTGCTGGTCGTGGACCTACTGGATAGGCCATCTCGGTGTTATGGACGGGGCCAATGCAGCCGACCTGTGAAACGGGTTCAGGGGCAGTCAGCGTTTCTGCATGAACCGGCCGCCGTGAACACGCAGAAAACGAAAGCGCCCGCAACAACCAGGTCGTGTGCGCCTTCAATAGGCCTTCGAAGGACGACTGGCCAGCCTAGGCCCTTGTCGTGCCACCCGCAGACGCGCGTTATCCTGCCGCGACTTTCCGCAATAGACATCGACCGCCGACCGGCCAAAGGCGGTCAGGAGTTAGCGTCTGTATTTCTGTCAAATACGTTCGGTTGCCATCGGCCGTTGACGCTGTTGGTCGTTTGTAGTTTGCCCGCAGTCGATAAACAGTTCGCTTAGCCACAGTGTCGCGTCCATCAAGACGAATAGAAACAACCGCCGAGAAGATTTTGCTGACGCTTTTGTGGTCGTCGCCGTTGCTTGACGGCGTTGCTGAGTCGCGCCCGACTCGGCCATTCGACGCCATCAGGCCTTCTTCTATTATTCGTCAAGGCGTCTTTCTCTCTATTATTTCTCGTTCTCTGTTTTTGTCGTTGCAAATATTATCGAAGGCACTGCTGCACAGGCCAATCGTCGTTCGGAATCTGTTGGCCGTGCCGACACGCGACGGACCTGCGCAGACTCGAAGGCTCGATCGGTGGCTCGGTGGTCGCTGTCAAGGCCAACGCTCGGAGGCTCTCTCAGACTGGCCGCCGAACGCGGCAGAGCACCGCGCAGATGACTGGATGAGACACAGATGTTCCATGGAACAGTTCCACACACCGAGAAGTAACACGCTCAACAAGAAGGCAACATGTCAACGAGTGAGCGCATCTATGGGGGGCCATTACGCGCGGGCTACAATTCGGGTGCTGTAATCCACCGGCTCGATCGACGATTGTTTACCGATCGCCGGCAGCCGCTACGAGGATAGCGTTTGCATGCGGCAAACAACCATCTTAAAACGACAGAATGAACGACGAAAGTGCACAACTAGAAAGAAAAACTTTCGAACTTATCTAAAAAAAGGGCGCTTGTTTTAGACGTGTAGTTTGTCCTAAGCTTCATCCACGGACGGCAGGACGCTCAGAGTGAAATACACGCAAACGTAGCGAACAAATGGTTGGGACAAAAAACAAAAAAATCGACGCGAATCAGTATCTCTCGGATCTAGGATAAGAACTGCTCAGAGTTACTCCACGTGCTTGTGTTGTAGGTCGAAGTAGATCAGAAAGGTCTGAACTAGCGAAGTTCTAGCGTCGCTTCAGATGACCGCAGCAGAATAGGGTTGTTTTTTTTTTGCTACGGCCGTATTACTCGCCTCCGTAATTGTTTCGCAGAGATTCGTAGGTCATAAATGCTAACGAATCCGTTTCTCTACGTCCTGCGTCCGCCAGGTACCGAGCGTATTACGACCTCGCGTTGTCCCGTCGCTCACGGATGAAAAATCACTAAACGATTAGCCCTGTCTGCTTCCGGTGCGACGCAACCGGCGTCTCTATTCGCTCTAGCAATGTCCGTGCAGTTAACAAAGACTAATTAACATCACCCAATTATATCTCTCGATTGTCCGATAGAGTTTCGGGCTTTCGCAACCGCCGGTGAGACGTCACCGTTCCATGGTCGTCGTGGCAAACGAACCGGAAATGTTGAAATTAGTCCAATCGAGACCAGACAACGATCGGACGCATCCATGATTGCACTGCGCAGTTGTTCCCCTGACCGTCTCATATTAGCAGTGGCTTTGTGTATCGGCGAAAATTTCCACCGGCGTAATTTCATCGTGTGAGTAAAAGCGTTTTCCTATCGCATCGCTATCCTCTCGGATCGTGCTATAGAAGATGTAGACATTTTCTGTTCGACAATTATCCATAACGCGGGTCCTTCGTACGACAACGCTACGGGGGCCGAAAAACGCCGAAAAACGACTTCAGACATGTTCACCGTTGGATATCGGACTTTTTCCCTTGTAATTCCCGAGTGCGATATCAGCCAAAAACAAAAAAACAACTTCCTGGCTACTCCGACCGTCGGCGGCGCCTAAGACGTTCAACGTCGACGTCGAAACCTCGAACTCGTGTATTTTAATTCAGTGGAGTGCGACGACGCTTCTCGTGACCGGACTCTTCCGTCAGACCGAAAATCGTCCCAGATCTCTGATTCGTTCCGACGTTGGAAGATTTTCGATCCGTTAGAATGTCGGCAGATCGAAGCAAACGCCGGGTCGATTTACGCGAATCGGGGTAGAAAAAACAAGTGTGTCGTATTAACCACTTCGAGAAGAAGTATGTTTACTCAGTCGCCTTGACCGCGTTAGCAAGCGACACTGCCGAAGTCGCCCCCCAGAGATTGCTCAAGTTACTGGCGTAAAAAGTAGATGCATTCTCTGTTTGCGAGTGGTCGTTATGACAACGTTTTGTCATAGTCCAACGCACGAAGGAACTTCCCGCTCTGTCCACACGTGGAACTTCTCCAGTAAGACTTAGGGACGCGAAATACTCGTTTCTGATATGTCGCCTGATAGATCGACTCGTTCGTTACTGCTCAATGCGAATAATCGGATCACGGATGCCATCGTCTCTCAGGGGATGGGGAAATGGTCGATGGTGTTCAGAAACTTCGTTTCAGCTGTGCATGAACACTCGTAGTCGGCTGCTAGCGGATCCACAATCACCCGAAAGTCAACGTCGGTTGTTGCAACGAAACTCACGAAAACGTACAGCCACGAACAGACACGGAACGCTATGGCCACACTAATGCCGAATGCATTCTAGGCCACATTTGGGAAATACACCTGCGTCGTATATCGTCTAGAGGGATTCAAAATACAACATGTCGATGTTGGATGTCAGCTCTCAGGTAGCATCGCCCATTAGACTATCGACACGTCAACATATTTCCGTTGTAGGGCGCGAGCAACAACACATAAACATGTAGGAACTGGTTAGCCCCAAACTCATTTACGCTGTCAACCCTCTCTTCCAGCGCGGTTTTCCTTTTCCCCTGAACCGCCCGAACCCCTCTGACCTCTGGCTGGTGTATGGTCGGTATATCAATTTCAACCAAGAACTCTGTTGCTGGCTTTAGTTCCACAAACTGTGGCTGACCATCGCTTGATCAGGCGACCGATCCGTGCAATGTCCACGTTCTGGGAGGTCGACAGGGACTGGGAGGGGGTACGAAAATGGCTTAAATGTCCTCGTTTCTCGTTGAGAAGCCTTTACCGTCCGCACTGGTCCGCTGCTAGCGCTCGCAAGTCGAATCATTTTCCCGTTTCCGCGTTCTCAACACTACGGTCTGTTCCAGGCGTCTGACGGTTAAACCGCGTTGGTTCGAGTGAGGGTTCCCGCTACGTTGGGAACGCGAGGGGTTGTATACGTACGTCAAAGGGAATCTGGCCAGAAACATGTTTTCCATTGAGTCCCCGTCGTTAAACGGGACCGACTTGCGCCGAACGCGATCTGAGTCCTGCTTCATTGCGGGCCATTGTGTAGGAACGTAATTTGTCGGTGGTTCGTTTTCTCGTAAACATTCTCTTCTCGCATCGCTCTCGAGCTCACGGCTCGTGTCGAGGACCGGCGCCTTGCGCAGCGCTTGTCCTGAGGCAAAGTCTTTTGCCTTTTTATTTTTCTTTATTCGCTTCGTCAGCCTCCCAACGAAGTGTTCTTGTCCCCGCCGTGCTTAGCTCTACCGGCTCACGGCTTTATTGCCCCCTTATGAAAAGTGTTGCCCCTCATCCCCGATTCCAAAATACGCTCGAAGACCGACGCTCCAGCCGGGAACAGCATGCCGAGTGTAAACCCGAGTCTTCTCGCTCGCAGTCGTTCCTCGCTTCCTATGCGGCCTTTCACTCAAAAGCTAGTCTGGCCGATCGCACATCCTTGCCAGTGTTCCTTGGTCGCGTTTATTACGCCCTATTCCTCGTATACGCGTCAGGCCGCATTGCCCCCCACCGGCCGCGAGCACCGCCCAGAGAGGCGTGCCATGAGAAGCACACGCGTAGAAACGCACAATCCGGTAATAGAAAAGCGCTATTGGCTTCCTGTCCCCCAGTAATCCTGTGCACATCGACGGAAAGCTGAACGACGAAAGACTGCGCATGCTTCCTCATCACCCCCGGCGGCTGGTCCACCCCGCCGCGACGAGTGACGCCGACCGAAATTCCGGAACTTAGGTTTCGCTCAAACGAATCAAGCCGTAGCTGAGCGATGCCGCGTGGAAAACAGGGGCACGAGAAGGGAACCCAAGTGCCGGTGGCAAGAACGGAATTCGCTGCGGCCAAGGAGGAAGGCATGTGTTTGACGCTGATAATGACTTCCTGGAGCGCACGGTGCCCCTAGACGGGTGTGAGTAGTAGTATCGATCTCGCCCGCTTGCCCCCCACCGACCCTCGATCCGGCTCTTCCTGACTCTCGTCCGGCGTCTGTGACGCAAATTGAAGCGCCTTCCACATTTCGCTACGCAGCAAAGATCCCAAACCTTGGGTTGGGGGTTGTTCGGGGACGAAGGGGTGATAGTAGTAGCTCAGGCACATCGGCGTCACTATCGGGAGGGGATGGAGTCCAGCGATCGGTTTAATCATCGACCTGCGACTGGCACGTTCCGCGTCTACGTGAAACCTGTCACTGTGCGCTGACTTCATTTTCTCACTGGACCTGGACCCAGGGGCCCAGCCATTTGAGCGTGTCGTCTACAATGGCCGTGTCAATAGCGTTTTGATTGTTAGAAACGAGGCGGCACACACAGATCCGAGGGACGAGGCGGCACACACAGATCCGAGGGACGATGGCATCGTCCGTACAAAGCAAACGCTAGTGGACGGCTTTATTAGACTCCGTCCGTCCCGGATATGTTGTCTATAGCTTGTGCAAACGCACTCTACAGTGAGATCTGGCTCGTAGTAAGCTTAGTAGTAAGCTTAGAACAGGCCCAAGGCGGAAGGGCGAATTGTGTTTCCGCCGATGATGGTCCTCAGTTGGCGACTGTGTTTTCACGAAGTAGCAGCGTTCCTTTGGTGTTGCATATTCGTAGAACGACGCGATCGAATGCGATCGACATGTGGTGGTAAATATCGCTTCGTCTAGTGTTTTTCGGACAAAATATAATAGCGAGCACTTGCAATACGGTGCTGAAGTTCGCAGTGAATATTGCGGATAGCTGAGCACAGTGGCGAGCATCCGAGACGACGGGTTCGAGTGACACTGTTGTTCGATCCGATAAACATAAACGAGAAAACATCGAGTTCGTCCGTCCGCAATGCGACAGAGTGCGACAGAATTTTACTGTGTTTCGATAGTGTTGCCTAGCTTTGTCCAGCAGAGTCTCATGAACGAAGCGCCCAGTCAGCTAGGCGACAAATGACAGTTTGCAGGACGCTAGATTCGACCTTGAAATGTTTCCTCCGTGGCACATTATTCACTGCCTCGGGGATCGTGCAGAATTTGTAAACATATCGTTTGTCGCCTCCACCCTCGCAGATAGTTTAATGCTGATCATGAAGCAGCCAGGACGCGTAATCAGCGTGTCTACAGACTACATTCATTCAAGGCCGTCTCGTCCTGGCAGGCCACTAATTTGATTTATTTGAAAGGTACATTGTATGCTCGACAACTACGCAACTCTCGAGAGACCTTTATTGATACAAATCTACGCAGATGAACCAGACCTGGGAACGTACTCGGTTCTAATCTTCCAAAACTCAGTCGATCCCTTTGCCTATAATAGACAGCGGAGAACAGAACGAACGATTGTTATAACTATTATTATTATTATTAATGTAAGCCAGGTCATTTTTGTTACGTAACAAATGAAGCTCCGTATTATTGAAGATTGGTAAGGGAACAAAACTTGGCTGTGTTGTTGAAGCAACTGAAAGGTGAAATATAGTAGCCGGAATTCGCTATCAGCTTTGGTAGAGACAGACGGAAAAGGTGACTCCCAGCGCCTTCATGCAAGAACATGCGAACGCCAACATAAATATGAGATGAGAGGCATTCGAACCTACAAATTAGTTAATGTAGTCAAGTCTCAAGCGGCCACAGACAGCGAAACGGCCAGAACAGCATTGCTACTGCTCGTACTATAGACGTCGCGTCATATCAGACACCCGCCATCCCGCGGTTACAGTTGGCTAAACTTACTCAGAAAAACTTCATATGTATGTTAATTGGAACGTGTGCTCATGCGTGTATTTGTGATTACTTAACAAGCAACCCAAGCTTTCGTGGCGCTACTTGATGGAGCCTCTCGCCACGTGAATTATTAGCCTTTTCAGTAGTTTTGAGTGTTTCGTGCGAGACTCGGCTACGGTTAAGGGAAGCGTGTGACCACGTCGACACGGCACGACACGGAGCTCTGGCTACAACGTTTGGAAGCATATAACGTGACAATGGGTTACAGTTGGCATTGAATGCTTTGACGG
>MNPL01019756.1:0-54705 GCA_002081605.1 Tropilaelaps mercedesae
ATATATATATATATATATATATATATATATATATTTAGCTAACGCAATAAGCATCCATCGATTTGCTGTGGTGTACTTATTGACATTTTGTTCACTCCAATTTTTTTGCGCTTTTACTGTTTTGCTTTTACCAAATATTGCTTGCTGTGAGTTAGTATTGAGTCCCCAAAAGCACCACTATTACTTGTACAGCACAATAACGCATTACACTAAACCGCGGTTTGTAAAAGTCTATTGAGTGCGTACGGATAAATATGAAGTGTATTTCGACATTACAAAGAATCTGATTTTACACAAAAAATGCGGCTAATGCTATTCCATTTAAAATCAAAATTCGTTTTAGTTATTCATCATACAATGAAATTTTGGGGGACTTTATTTTATTAAGCACTTTTAAGCGGCTGTACATGCTCTTACGTTAATTAATAGCAACTGTAAATTCTGAAACTTTATACACGTCAGCCCGTTAGCAGAAGCCTGACATTCGGGGAAATAAAAATAATAAAATACCGCAAGTGGACATATTTAATTTTAGTTAAATAACCCGCATTAAGGGGACATTAGGGTAGGCTTTTTTCTCATCGTGACCTGCAGAACAAAGGCAGGCTACAGATATTATAGAAGCAAGCTCAATGGGAGATGGATTCGGACGCTTATCTTTGTCTGGGTAGAGGTCGTTGCTTACCTATAAATTATCTGTACCGCGTTTCGATACAAAAAACGAAAAAATGCTCAATTCTCCGGAGAATCCATGCTCCTAATAGATGCCTCTTGTAGTGGTTAACCAATGTAAAAATCATAGAAGGAGCAAATCTAGTATTGAGGAAGAATTGTTTTAGGAACGCCGAAATATGACAATAATATGAAAACAAAATATGACAATATGACTATAATAATATAGCGCACAATAAATCATGTCAAAGGAATTGTGTACTTCATGTATGAATCTCTCAATACGTAGATTTCAGCCATTCTTGTGGACTACAAGTATAAATTTGCAGAAATTGCTGTGTACAATGGAACAAAAAAGTGACGGATAATGGGAGAAAAGTTACTTAGATATTTTCAACTGTGATGATACGGATCCAAAAGTCCGTAAGTTGGCGACGTTATAGACCATCCATAGATTATAAAAACAAATAACTAAACAAAAAAGTGAACTACTGTTGCCATTGTTACAGCGAACCACACTTGTTGTTCTAAGCAACTTGACCTGAAATGTTTTTCATCATTATTTAATTTATTGTTTTTACGGTTCAGTCTACAGGATGTTTCCTTGATACACAATGCACTAGCATCTTCAGCTCGAATTTATTTTATAATTCAGTTGTAAAGATGTATGCCACTTAACCTTTTTCTTGATCCCAGAATGTGTTTTTCAATTTAAACTAGGGTGATCAATACGGCGTGAATTCCAGGCGGGACTTACCATAGTCTAACGACGAATATCGGAGAGCTTCTCCGAAAACTTTCCACTCTTGGTCTATCCTGCGGTAGGCTGGTAGTGACGGTTTAAAAAAAGGCAAAGGCAAACTCTATAACTAGTACTTTGCGCTTAGTGTACAAGGTAAGAGTCCTAAAAAGTATGTTGTTTAAAAAGTAAGTTTCTCGAATGCCCTTATTCTGCACTAACTTAACATTTGAAATGTAGATGCCTACCCGTTAGCGACTTCTGAGCTTTATGTATATATATTTCAACTTCCTATTTAGAATCCACAGATGAATATGCGATGAGCGTCTGGTCCAATCGGAGTGCGGAGGGAACGACTGATTTGGTACATGTAACACCGTCAGAAGACTCCTATACGGAAACGCTTAGGGAACTCATTATACAAATGGATCTTGCATCTGTTTTTCTCTTTTACGGCGATTCTGTCAGTGGGTAGTCCAAAATGTTAGACGACATTCAAATGTCTACATACATACAACATCGTTTAGTTAAAAGTTTGTAATAGCGAGTTTACTACTTTTTACCGAGTAATACTAACTGTATCATGCATAGTAGTAAGTGAATTAAAATAGAAGGTCATTATGGATATGCTATATTAATTCTAATTCAATTGTGGTTTCTTTTCAAAAATGCTGGAAGCACGGCAGATGAAACTTGCATAACGTATATTATAAATAAGTGTCCAATACGCGGAAACCTGAGTAAGACAATTCATTCTAGTGTAAACATGAATTCAATTTTCTAATCTCCAATGGTACTTTGCAGTAGGAAAATGGAATTAAACAATTATTGGCATGCGAGGTATTCCTCAAGCGTCCGGTTATGAGGCAGTCTATCCTAATCGAATCAGTGTTTGGTGATGACATAACAGCGGGTAGATACCCGATTTAATGAAACAGTCTGACTTTTTGACTGACTGGTGCTTCTCCACCAAACTATATGCTAACGCTTCAATACATTTTGGTAGCGTGAGACAATTTAAGCCACGCTTGAAAGTGGGGCGTACTTCAGGTCTGTGAGCAAGTATCACAACAAAACTTTTTCGCATGCTGTTCGAATTTCAAAATTATTCTGGTAATCTAGGTAAGCCTGAAATTGTGTTAAAATATGTTGTATATATGAATATTCGGCTTGGTTAATAAGACCGAACGGAACAATCCGTACTTTTCGGGCCCCATCATAGTCGTTGTAGGCAAACGTGGTGTCATAGTCTTGTAATCATTGGACGGAGCCTTTGGGGGGAATGACAAAGAGTCGTGGTGAATCGTACGCCATGGACACGACGAACTGGTGTTGCATTTCATGAACGGGGCTAGTTTCAAGTCAAGCTAGTTTGATAACCTAGTTGTGTTTTGGTTGGTTCGTTCACACCACACATAACTGTTGGTTTGGGCTAGTCTAGCGGTGAATATACGCTATAAGGTAGAATAAAAACCTTATTTAGTTAAAGTGAGACTAATCATGTTTTCTAGGAACCTGGGCTTGAGCGGGACTATCGGTGATGAAATGGATATTCCTGATGGTGATGGAAAGCTTTTTCAAAATATCTTGATCAGCCGGCTTAAAGAAGAAGTCGCTAGAAGGAATACCTTCGTAGATACCCAGTACGGCTTTCAAAATGTCAGGCGAACCTTTGACTTTTGATGAAGGCGTATTTCTGGCGCCTAGTCATTTTAAATCTGGGACTGAGAAGTAATCCTCGAGGCGCGGAAAAGAAAAAGTTTTTTGCCTTTTTGGAATAACTGATTTAATTCAATTCAAATAACAGGGAGCTGTTGCTGAGGGCATGACAACGAGCTCATTGCTCGTTGTCATGCCCTCAGCATGCAATTAGAAATTGCGCTCTGAGTCATGGCATATGAAAATGGGCTTTGAAGGGCGCGCAAAAAAGCTCGGACAAACACTTAAAAGTGGTCTTCCATTTATTCTACGCCTACAAATCTGTGATTGAATAAGGAGTGGAGCGGGAAAAGAGGGTCGGGGCAGCCGGGACGCTAAACTCTCCATGCACCTTCAGGAGCATGGAAAAAAATATTTAAATATTGATCCCTACCCTAAACTTGATGACATGAGCGTGGGAATACGGAAACAATAGATTTCAAAAAATTAGAAGGCATAATAGCTGCGAGATAATGCTACCGGTGCTCTGAGTGGGGTCATGGTAATGCGCTTTTAAAGCACCTCTTACTAGTGTCTATAATCTGCCTGGTGACGTAAGCTGATTCTTTAAAAATCTCTCAAAAATAAACTTTCAGAAAACATCAAAGAGGTTAGCGTTATCAAGTTAATTTTTGCGTAGGGCTCTACAAAATGATGTGTAGATGCATAAAAGGTCTTTTTCTCTAACTAGAACGGTAATTAAATATGTGGGAACTGGGACATGTGTAGTATGTCCGATTTCTGGGCGTTTTCCGGGACCGTCGTTCGCATAAGAATAATTGCCTGAGAGATATTATCAGATGGAGTTCGTTTCTATGATAGACGTTAGACGCTTTGCGGTAATTTTGTACGATATGACATAAAGAGGTCTTTAGATCTGCAAAAATGTTCTCGATTTCGAACTTAGGAACGTCAAGTAGCATGGCACTTATAGTAATTTATTAACATCAAATTACTTTTTATTAAAGTGAATAGTGCAGTGCATTCAAACAAGCATCAAATCGGTTGACAGCATAGGTTAACCTTTATCCTCCTTTATTTTTTTACAGTTATTGAGCATACATGTGGCCTCCTTCTTGGGAGTGTTCTTACTCAGTACGTCATGATGCCAATCGAATCATCTTTGCAGGATATCTTCAAGAAGACTGTGATGATGCAATCAAGAGACGCGTTCACCTTTTTTACCATGAACGGGAAGGACCACTTAGATCGTGCGCTTAACACTATAAAGAAGTTCAGATGGAAACCTCGGAAACATTCGTGAGTTCTGGTCACTAACCAGGAGTATACGCCAACGTGCCCAAACTGCTTGAATTATGAAATATTTTCGTGTATCTATCCGTTAAGGACAAAAGAACCGCCCCTGATTATGGAACAAATAAGGTGAGAATTTCTTAAATACTTGGTTTATTAATCAAGCACACAAGTTAATTGAATACATTGATATCAATATTATTTAGTTTTATTTAAAAATCGCGCTAAAGGGCGCAATAAGCGGCCTGAGATAGTGAAGCTGTACTGTATTAAAAAACAATTACGTCAGTTTATTTTACGCTGTCATAGTTACCCAAGTTTCCACGTTTCGGCAGCTAGCCCCCTTTCAAGATTTGTATATGTCATGCCCCATTGTCCCAACGGAACCACCCTCTCAAACAATAATATATATATACATAATAATAATAATATATATATATAAACAATAATAAATTTAACCTTTCTGTAGGAGTAAGTGCTCTGACTTATGTATCTTCGCAAGCACAACAAAAACGTATGAGTAAGTAAATGCATTTTTCTTAATAAAATCTGGCTCAAAATTTCATTGCTTAATGACCTTAAATATTAACATGCGAAATGCTATATTCCTATTAAGGTATAGATTTTTAACTGAAAACTGCTCGTTACCATGCTGCCGTGCACAAACGGCAGCTTTTATATGTTATCCGCCACATTCATGTAACAAAAAGTGTCTTAGGAACGGGGATATAATCGAAATAGAATTATCGAACGGAAAGGCTTGCTACTTTGCATCTCAAGGCTTGGTGGGTATCGTGTTCCAACACATTTGTAAGTGGCGAAAAGATCTTTCCCAAAATCCCACCGGTATTTTAGTAAATTTCGACAAATGGAGCATGTATAAAGAAAAAACGTTGGTGGTTGCTGAATATACCCAATTCTTTCTTTCCATACACATATTTGTGTTGTACCTTTTAAAAACATGTGAAATGCTCGACCCATTATTATTTAATGTAATTGGTATCCTCTTTAGAGTATTAATATTAATTGCTAACGATAATAACACTTGGAAGGAGATTTTTAGTGACTGGCCTCGTAGCCCCTGGAACATGAGCAAGTACATTCTTCATTCGTTTTTCCGTGCTTTAACTTTACAGGTGGATGGGTTTTTCTTTGAAGATATTGTCTATCACACCCTAAAGAGCACTTTTTCTAGCGATAAGCCCCGGCTAAGAATTTTTTTATGGCTTCTTAAACACAGACCTAAATCATATTTTTATTTTATTCTTTTATTGCAACAAATACAGAAAAACAGGAGCTATGTCCATTTCCCCAAATGATTTTTCCACAATCACTGGCTGATTGTCCAAACCAAGTTAATTGTGAGTTTTAATTTTGAGGTTAAATATGTTATATATGTGTTTTCGGATTTTTCTACATATATTTTGAAGGTTACAGCATTACGCGATATATGAGCAATACGCACGAAAACATCATTTCTCGGATAGGAACGAGAAACCCGTATATCAAGCTATACGAATGCAGGTACACTGACCACACCCTGAATGTAATCGTTAAAATTGGATCAGTTTCGTCATTTTTTCTAACTATTCATCATTTCTTTCTAGCTTTTTTTGGCAGAGTTTGCTGCCCTAATTTTATTACGATTCATATTTTAACTTCAATAGCACATTTAAGCTTCTATTTGCTTAAACGTTGTGACGATGAGGGCCGTTATATTCAAACGCATACTACAGAAACGTCTTACATTTTACTTTAGGAACTGCAACTCCATTACCTTTTTTTGAGAGATGTTATTTAGATTTGAGCGCACACTTTACACTGGAGTCGACGGCGTTTGCAAACAACTGGGGCTTCCCGTTTTCAGTTCCACTTGTTCAAAGCATAACTTTCTATGCTGTGGAGCACCCGGGCCGCTTGTCTCATGCATATTTGACATATGGTTTAGAACGTTGAACTTTTGTGGTCGCTCGAGATTCTAACGATATCTGCATTTTTCAGGGCTTTCAAGTTACAGCTTTCAAGTTTCAAACTTACAAGTTATAGTTGTGTTTTGACAATGGAAGGGAACTGACATTTTCTTTTGAGATTTTAGCAACAATTCTGGTGTTTCGCGCTTTCTTGGAGTGTCTCAGGACAATTAAGGGAGTTTTTTGTACGAACGCTCTGGATCGTGCAAAGGACCATAGTTTTAGCACCGCCTATTAGGAGGTGCTTCAGAGTCTTCGTGAGATAGCAGTGGGTTACAGTTTTCGGCAGGATAAGTATTTTTTTCACCATGGAGCAGTAGGGGAAATGCTCTCTCTGGCTCGGTATTAATTGCATACAACATGCTGCCCAGCTCATACAGGGGCGCTACGGCTCACTTGCACGGGGCACGGTAGAAATCTGCGAAGGCAATCAACTCAACTGGCATGGAAAACAGACAGAGGGTTAGTGTCTGCATAGGAAGGTTTGGTTAGTATCTTCCAGCTTCGTGTAACATATAATAAGCACTGGCTCGTTCACTGTATGCGAAGCTGGATAGGCATGCCGGGTTGAGTGAGTTGACCGCGGGACTAGGGCGATTTCAGGCGTTTTTCGTGTTTTCAAAGGTGAAAGAGATGTATTTTGAGGTTTTCTTTGATTTTCGATTCTCTCTCATTATACGAAACATCTTCATCTGATTTCGAGATAGTGCGCTTTTTGAGACTTCGTGTGGTCCCAGTAGAGCCCTTGCGCACTTCGAACGTTAAAAATCGTAGTGTTGAGGAGCTTTAACGGGATGTTGCGAAAAGTAATGTGATGCTTTGTGCCACCAGATAAAAAGGGTAGATACGGGCAAAATTAGAAACGCCTTCAAAACAACCTGTTTTCATGTATTATGTACAAATCTAACAAGTGTATGATTTTTAATTAATTCTTCGCACGAGAAAAAGCGAAGAGTAAGCGATATGTACTAATTATAATTGCCGCCACAGTGATGGTAGAGACGAAAAGGCCAATGACAGAATCGCCGAAAAAGGAAGACGCGGTAAAGCGGTACGACTAGTGCTTGAGGCAAAGGCGCCTCGCGAAAGCGACACGGTAGCTGGAAGCGGTGGCCATGAAATTTTATTTTTAAGTTAGCCACAGACCACTAGGCTAGAAATAAAGCTGGTGGCGACAAGACTGCCGGAACATTTTGTTACAGTGTCTGCAGCCGCGCAGAGCAAGGACCTGGGGAACGCAAAGATGAAGGGGAGACGGAGGTTAGGAAACTGAGCGATAAAATAGCAAAATTAAAGCCGCAAGCGGCCAAGCTACATGTGGCACACGACAATGTTAAAGGGAAGCGCAAGAAGAACAAAATGGCAAATCTGTTTAAGGAGTAAGCACTGCACTTGCTACGAAAAAAACCGAGAGCGGACGTAAGGAACTCGAAGAAACAATTGAGAAGGCGGAAGATTTGGCAAACAGAGAATGCTCTGAGGCGGCTTTCGAGCAACCTAGCAAAGATAAACGATATCACCACGCCGAGGGAAATGTGCGCGATAATAATATCGAATAAAGCAGACGCCACTGTGTTAAAAAAACTTTGTGTGTAATTTTCCTTTTTGGAGAAGGTAAGAGACCATGACGCCGATAACGTGGTGGTTATTACAACCAGCGGAAGTTATTGCTGGTTTTGCGGTGACCTGACAAGCCACGTGTTCTCGGACGCTAAGGGTTCTTCACACAATAGTCAGCAAAATCTGGGAGCTTGAGTAAAGGCACGTCTCCTCTTGTGCACCTTATCAAAGGGGAAACAATCGCCGATGACTACGAGGGTACAAAACCTTTTTGCAGAAGGATTGTGGTTGTTAGAGAAGATTAAAAAGCGGCTCTTGGAGCTTAGAACTGCCTGAATTAGGGTCCCCGTTGCTTCAACTGCTAAAAAGTGAGTCACAGGACGGCAGATTGCAGGAGGAGCCGAGAGCTTATAAATTCTGCCGCTAAGCGAGCATGGTGCCGGCTCTGCGACACGGAAAGTCACAGAACAGACAAATGGCGTGTCCGTCCTATAGGGGTGTCATACAAAGTAAATGAAAAGCAAAAGGGGGACAAGGAAAAAGCGAAGGGGTTGGAAAAAGTGAACTTGGAAAGCGACGAGGTAAGTTTGGAAGTATCCTGGAAACAGTATGAGAGTAAAGGCAAAAAAACTAGAAAAGAACTAACAGATGCTGAAGACAACAAGGTCTGGGGGCTGCCATGTCTGGTGGTTAGAGAAAAAAGACTTACCGCCCAAATCCTTTACGGACATGTCACGATAGACTGTTACTGCTCTTCTTTCAACGTAGCGATGGAGGAGCGAGGGGGTGAACTTATAAGTAAACCCAGCGGACATACCAGAGGTAATTTTACAAAAAATTAGAAGTTAGCTCAGTTTCCACTACATACAGTTATCGCTGGAGTCTCTCAAGGCTCGATGCTAGGACCGTCTCTGAAATTCGGGCTATGATGGGGTGCAGGTGACGAAGAATATTTTAAAAGTTGTGGAGTTATTGGTGTACGCCGATGGCTTTACACAATCGTGGCTATGGCCAAGTCATAACACGCCCTAGAGAACGCAATGAAGCCTTGAACAGGATTGCTCTGCGGGCGATCGCAATTATTTTTAACTGGTACTGGATAAAACAAAAGCTCTGTATCTAACAGGCTGAAAGTAGATTTAGCTTTGTACTATCGGACCACACGGTCAGCATCAAGAAAGACGCGAAGTACCACGAGATCATCCTCGACACTGCGCTATCCATTTAGCACACGTAAAATACCTTTCAACAAAGACACAACGAATCCCCATAGCCTTTCTTGTACTTTGCGGAAGGCCGATGGCGCGCCTGGGGGTAGCCGAGCGCTCTTAGCCTCAGTTGCCAAGCCGGTTGCACTATATGCAGCATCTGTGACATGGCACTGCGCACGAAGGAATGGAGAGCATTTTTATTGGCTCAAAGGATACTATCGATTAGGATTAGCCGGGCGTACCGGACGGTGTCGACCGAAATGCTAATTTTGGTCTTGTCCAAAATGCCGCCATATGATCTCTTCGTCGAAAAACAGCCTGCGGTTTCTGAATGAGAATACGAACTCAATAGTGGTGAAAAATGCCACTGTCTCGATTCTTGGGAGGAGAAGTGGACGACGGCGAGATCTGGGGAGACGGTCAGGCGGAGCTGGACTAAGAGCTTGACCAAAACCTGAACATCAAGTATGGCTTGACTCGGACGGAAAACTCACGTATGAAGCTACTCAGCTGCTATGCAGCCATGGACTGAACCAGACGTACATGGTTAAAGTAGAGAAAACACAGGTGAAAAAAGGGAAATATCAAGGTAAAGCACACAAAGCTTACACTGCAGAGCACCAAAAAATGCAGGACGAGAGCTTGGTGCATAAGAAATTCAAAGGATTATTTGAGAAATGACGGGATTGCATGGTGAAGGGCCCAACGGCCTTTTTCATGATGGATTCAGGTAATGATGATAGATCTTGCGCGTCACTGCCACTATTCAGTGATTATTGTAGGATCCGCAAACCCACTAAATTTCCGTGTTTTCCTGTCTAATTATATTCGGTAACATAATTAGACATTACTTCGATAGCCTAAAAGTTTATGAAACGAGTGTCTTCTTATTCTTGTCCGGTGTCTAGTACCTCCGGTTCCTAATGAAGGAATACACCAGGAGTTGATTCCTCGGAGTGCTGTTGCTACGGCCCTGCCTTCCTTTTTGTTACCCCGCCCAAGGGAGAACTCCATTACTCAATCTACAAATAAACCGTTCAGATCGCACAGGCCTATGTCGCCTCCTCTTTCGAGATACCTCATCCTTTTCTCCTTGCCCGGGAGTTCTATGGAAAAAACAGCTAAGACCAGGAGAGCCTCAGTCTACACTATCCGGTACGCACGACTTACCCTGATTGCGAGCATCCTCTGAGCTGACCGCACTCTGCTCCTATTACTTGCGCTTCGAAGTGCCATGTTCTCCTCAAGGCGAAAGAGGCATACATTAAGATTGATTGCCTGACCAAGACGGGAAGTCGTCGCTTCTCTCCGAGATTCCACTCAACCGAGGCATAAGACGCACGAGAGTCAGGGAGATTTTTTGGACTTTGGGAGCAACATAAGCAATATGTGCTTTGCCGTCGAGTTCTGTGTAGAGCGTCAGTTCCAGATAATTGGCGTTTCAACCGATTCAGATTCGATGTCTCGATAGCATCAAGTCCACCTTTTTGGTTTTCTTTTTGCCTGTTAGGTACAGTGCCTTCACCTCATATGAGTTGTAAATGGTCGCGAGTCATCCAATAATTAATTCGCTTCAAAACCTCATTGGTCAGTTTTTTTTTGAGGGGGATTCAGGCGGACGCTTTTTCGCCACTGTAACGAGAAAGTGGCCAGTGCAAAGACTTATAAATCTACTGAAACTCATATTCCCTTTAATCTGTCAAGGTTCGGAATATTAATGACACCGCCATGAGGGAGGATAAACACGAAACCTCCAGCAGCCGCCGACTGCGACTACCCTGTTCAGTCTATGAAGCAGCATCCGTCCCCTCACCTCGAGTGGCAATACTTTATCATCACCTGATAGAGTATCCGTTGTTTCCCCCCCTAACGTCGCTCCCTCGGGAATCCTTCGGACCCCTCCGCGAGAGGCTCCAATAAATCTTATTCGGCAACCCTGCTCAACGAAGTGATCATACGGCCCAGCATCTTTTTTGCCGATGCTGGCCGACGCATCGGCAAAAAAGTTTTTTCTGCATCAACTCAGTCCGCGCAGTCAACGTCGCCTGTCTCTGTAGTCTCGCACAAGACGTACCTACCGGTGTTAAATTTCCCAATTTTCACCATATAGGTTAGAAGTTAAAAACTTGGTCCAGGCACTAGTGTTTTCCGTAGGTTTCCCGCACGACCAGTTCAAGGCTACCCGCTAGACCTTAGTTACCACATATTTCACATGAACGCTGCCACTGATCCCAATGAGGAGAATAACACAGAGGTTGTCCTCAGCGCGATGGGCTGCCCAGCCAATTCCAGCCGGAGTTCCTTCGTCTCCTTGCGCCTTGTCAGGAACAAGGCTTCGGGCTTTTGCGAGGCGAGATTATGGTTTTGGGCCATCTACTGGTTAACCCGCACTAAAACCTCATTGGCCCTTTCCTGTAGTGTGCTCTGTTGCCGGGCAGTCACCAGGACCGCAATACGATCTGCATAGGCGAGCGCTTCGACTCTCAGTAAATAAATGCATACATGAATAAGATAGGTTTGGACATACGAAGCGAATAAATATAATATCTATTATTACACCCGTGAATTTTAGTTGTCAGAATTTTGAATTTTGATCTAAGATCTATGGTGTAAAGGATTCCAGGGCGAATTCCTGGAATAATTTATATAATGGCGTTTTACTCTTAATGGATCCTTAGGAGACATCACCTTGAAATTATATTATTAGCTCAATATAAATTAATTAAGAGTTTCTTCTTATCAGTGTGTGGAAGGAAATGGTATTAAACGACTCACTCTTAGCGGATAAGCGTGCGGATTTAGCCAACTGAGATTATCCCGTCAACGACAAATTCGCAAAACTTTGGTGGGCAATGAAAGAAACCAATTTACCCACTTCATGTAAAAAAGGGATGAGGCGGGTCAAACAAGACGACCTAACTGGCCAATTCGCCTTATTTAGTAAGCATCCGTAGTGGCTTTCCTTTTTTGAGTCACAAAATAGATGGCTGCGTTCAAGTGTAAACTTCCAGAAGAGAACCTGCCCAGAGTAGATATGGTGGAGTGCGGGTGCACGTCCGTTTGAACCAAAATTTTATTTGAATATGTAGATGTTTCATAATAAATAGTGTTGTGTGATTGCCTCTTGGGGACTTCTTTGACTTCTTGACAGGGCAATCCAGGTGGAAGGAACGTCCCCAAGAAGCAACTGCTCCTGGGACCATTAGGAGAGAAATGAATTGATTTAGTTTGATTTTAGGCCACCAGGGCGAAGGATAGTAGAGGAGCGTAGACAGTCGCCTGAGGAATGCAGCGAGTTCCATGCAACTACGTCACTTAGGAGCCAAGGTAGTTTATTTCTAGCGAAAAAAGGAGAGAGAGAGGGTATGATAGCTGCCAAGCGAAGAGCACGTAAAGAACTATTGGGACTTAAATACCTACTTCTACAGCCATCTCCATTCCGCAAAAAAGCTTCCTACTTTGAGCTAAACTTTGCGGAAAGGTGCTATAGGGGAAATTGTAAATAGCGCTTTCCAAATATCTAACATTTTGAAAAAGTGTTTTGAACCCCATAGAAGTGTAGGAGTTCGAAACTAAAGTATGGTTTCCTTGCAAAATGAAGATGAAGAAAATGCTATCAGAGACGAGATGGTGAACAATAACAGAAAGTGCATAGATATAGCGAACATTAAAAACCGTGGGTTAAATAGCATTGATAAGGATGAAACGCTAGACGATCACAGCAATGATGCAGAAAAACGCAATCAAGGACTTTAGCTTGATTATTATTTTTATCCTCTAGATGATAAAAAAATAGTAAAGATAGAGTCATCAATTGCCTTACTAATCTTGAGGTACCAACACGAGAAATGGTAGAATTCGTTAAGACCAAAAATGTTAATCTAAAGGCCAAGTATAGCCTATGGTAAATAAACGGCGGCGTCAGTAAGACAAAAATAACGGCGAAGACCGACGGCTGATGGCTGAGCAGCGGAAGAATTAAAATACTAAGTCACAAAGAACAAAAATTGAGCTGGAAGGACAAATTTCGGTCCTAGAAGCAAAGATTTCCACAATTAAAAGAGTAACGTTATACTTAGATAAGGGCCTCTTAAACTGAAAAATAAACACCAGCGAAGCTGAACAAAGAACTGAACAAATAAGCAGTCCAGCCATCGTTTCTACGGAAGCCATGTTGTGGCCCGATAGAGCATTCTTCGTTTCTATTTCGTCTTTTAGTCTTGCGACCAATACGTTTTCGAAGACTTTGCTCACTGTGTCAAGCACACATGTGGGACGGTAAGAAATCATTGCCATATCTCTTGATCTCGGGATCAAGACCAGCGACGTACGTTTCGATACTGCCAGATACTGGCCCTCCGCAAGTATCTTGTTGGTCAGAGTCGCGGAGACTTTTGGCCGCCGCTTGACAACTTTACAAGCCTCAGAAGAACCCTATACGAGCCTGGTGCTTTCTCGGTGCCAGGCGTTCGGCCGCCTTTGTCACCTCGTGGCCCGTTACCTCCGGGAACGGTGGGCGAATCTCAGCGTCCAGGACCTTCGGCGGTAGGCGAGAAGCAGGCAAGTGCAACTTCTTCATGACGATCCGGTACGGCAGTCCCCACACATCTCCGTTAACGTCTTCGATGAACTCCTTCCAGCTTTGGCTCTTACGTCGCAGGTTAAGGCAACAGAGTTCCCTCGTGCCGCTCTTCCAGCAACGAAGCGGAACCTCCAGTTGCCGTAAATTCTCGTCGAAATCTTCCGCACCGTATCTTCTCCGCAGCCAGACGGCTTTCTCGTGACTGCCCTACGTAGCTGCCCGCACCGGAACTTCGCTTCTCGGAGTTCCCCGGTCCATCAGCACTTGGGCCTGCGGCTCAGTCCCGGGTGTGTATCCCTCCGAGAGTCTGCCCCGCACAAGCTGACGTCACGATCTGGAAGATTTTGGCTGCCATGATCTCCTCGGCAGATAGATTCCGGCAGCCTTTGTGCAGTGCCTGTGTGAACTTTGGTAACTCGAGATGGCGCATCTGCCATCGCTTTCTCGGGTTAGTTGGGATAAGGGAGTCATCTTGACCTGGAGCGTTGTATTCCTGTGGTCGCTTAACGTCTCCTGCTTAAACACCTTTCACTGGCGTACTGTGCTGAACGCCGCATCCCCGACAATGACAAAGTCGAGATACGACTTCTGCTCTCTCCTTACGAATGTCCAAAGAAGAAAAGATGTTCAGTAGCGCCCGTCCCCAGTAGCCGATTATCCCAGGTCCTCCGGCTACATGGGAGCTGTCTTAGATAAACACCCACTTACCTCGGTGTAGCGCGATGCTACTTGAAAATGCACTCAATGTCAAAAATGCATTTAAGTCAATACGCTAGAAACACATATTGGACACCCTGTGCAAGAGTGCTTCGGCGTACTTGAACGAGATCATCAGCTTCCATCTCCAGGACAAAGCGACCGCCTGCAAGGGTTAGAGAGTCCAAGCTACAAATAACGTCCGACAGGTTCAGTTCTAGAATCCTCCTGCGGAACATCGCATATAATGATGTGCGCAAAATGTGTGACGGAAACAGAAACGCGTCCCTCAATGTATATGTAGATGACCCAGCTCTCTTGGTCTTTAAGTTCAAGAGTACACGGCAGCTCGAGAATAATCTGAACGAAGTGTAGAAAAAATCCAAAACTGGATGATTTTTAAGGAGCTGGAAACGGTGCCGCATAAAATCGAAGCTGTCCTTCTTGCAGGTAAGAAGAGGGTTGGACGCTTTAGTGTTTTTTATGGTAATTAAAAATTCCGATTAAATCTCATCAAAAAGCAAGACACCTTGGATACAGAGCACACAAATTCCCCTGGATGTTGCTTTTACTAGAGCATCCAAGGCCGCCAAAGGAATGACTCGGATAGCGTCAAACCTAACGTATCCCTCAAGAGCTACAAGAAGGCTCTACGCCGCGGTGGCTATTTCCATAGCTACCTTTGCAGGTCTCGCCTGGTTTGCCAAAGTTCTAGCAATCAAAAAAGGGGCTAAAAAGTTGGACTCGGCACAACGGACGATAGCATTGCGCTGTGCAAGTGCCTGTAGAACGGTGGTTACAAAGATTGTTGTGGTAATCGGGAAGATCATACCTTGATATACAAGGTACGGCAAAGTCTGGCTGATTGGAAAAATTCTCTCGTCATAGCACAGTGTAGCTGGAAGATCATAATAAAAATTTGGCAAGAAGAACACACAGGAGGAACATGAAACTGCCCAAAATATCGAGTCAGAGAGCTGATCCCAGAAATCGTTTGTCTTTGTCTAAATTAAATAAAAGGGGTAAAAGAATAAAAATACTGCAGCAAAGATGCAATAGACACGCGAAAACACACAATATTTGAGCGTAAACGCAGCCCTTTACCAAATGCAGATCTTTACCTTGTCGAGCTCGTGGCTTGGTGCATTCGTATGCGCATTGCGACTGGAGGAGACACGTAGGTGCACAAGTGCGATCCTCGCCGGTGCACATTTACGTTTATATGGGGTCCGTCTTACGAAGTAATTCAAAAACTGCTACCGTGTATCTGCTAGAGATCAAATCCCGCCTGTGTGATAAATAGCCGCTTTACGCTACACTATTGCAATATTCGTGGCAGTATTCTCTAGAGTACAAAAGACTAACTAAGAAAGGCTCTTCTCTACTCAGATTGTCACAAACTTTATAGGGAGTTCTTACTACTTAAGGTGGATCATATAAAGTTGGATTGCACTTCTAGAGGGATAGCTTCACTATGAGTACATTTCATTTAGAACATATACTTTATATGACGTTGTTCCATGAAATGTACTACGGAAAAAGAAAACATTCCCACAGCAACCAAATATGTATGAAATAATGCGCTGTAGGAACGTTTTTTTCTAGTACAGTACGTTGAATACTATGTGGAATTAACTTAATTGAAAAAACTGCCCCCTTCCTCTAGGTTGGGGTGCCACACAACAGAAATCCCCGCAAGGTGGTTTACCCCTGTGTTTCGGTGCGCGTATCCCTCTCGAGGTCCATAATTAGAGGAAATACTAGTCTATTTCCCTGGCGTCCGGGAGTCACGGCCTGTCAGAAAACCAGTTAGCTCAATTTAAGCCATTCTTCTGGCTGCTCCGACCTGTTATCTGACTTAGGTGGATCATTTTTTTTCGTTTTGCTCAAACTGAGCAGGATTTCGTAGTGTATAGCCTTTTTTGTCTGACTAACAATGCGCCTTCTTTCGCTCCCTAGATCCGTTTTGTTTTTCAATAGATTTTCTACCGAGTTATTCTCTACTTTCAGTTATATTTGTCTTCCAGCATGCCTGCAATCAGGTCTGTTTGAAGTCGCGACTGCGAAAGACCCTCTTTAGCGCTTTTGAGCGCTGGGCCACACAAAATCGTGCGGCTTACATGATTTCCTTCGTTTGTTTCACATGTGATACTTTTGGAGTAGGGGATCTTTTATACGGTATAGATACTACTGGAAGCAGCCATATCATACCGGCAGTTGAGTCGGATAATGTCTCTATGCTCTCTGCTGCATCATTTTGCTAAATTGGAGCTTTCGTTTTTTTTTGTTTGTGGAGGGTCACTACTTTAGCCTTGATCACGTCTCGACCACTTTTGTCTACGGGACTGACCTGAGTAAAAAAAAACCCGTTATTGGTCCCTGCCGTTCAGTAGGTGTTGACTATCCAGCTTGCCAGTTACTTCTGGGCTGCCAGGGAGTTGTTTCTCTTCCTATTTAGCTTTATTTTTTTAATCCTGTATAGGCGTGGTTGAAGGACTCTATGCCCAATAGCCGGTAGCTTATGCGTTCATGAGGTCTTTCAAAGCACGCGCGAATTTTTTTAAGGATTGATGCTCTTCTGTAGGCTCGGCATGTTCCCACAACTGTTTATCTCTACGTAGACCTAGTTTGTTAATCTATCATTGATTTGTCTCGGCCGCCGTCAGACCCTAGAGAGGGTATCTTTAGAGGATCGGGCAGAGTCGAACACCATTGCTAGCAAACGTCTTGGCCAAGGTTTAGAAAAGGACCTTGGCCAAATTCGCGGTGACTGCGGTCGCCTTCTTCATCGTAAAGCAGAAGCTCTGAATTAGGGTAATAAGTAGTTACCGGTCCTGGTCAGGATCATGTAGAGTCGCTCGCTCGTCCTCAGAATTACAGATTTTTTCCGCTTCCTGTCAATCATGTGAATGGCTTCGGTCTTCTAGGCATTTCCAGATCAATGTTCCTGTGTCGACCCTGATCTGGTTCCAACGCGCACTTTGCCCTGCGCTTCATCTTATCCTCGTTTTTGCATTCTATTAGTAGGGCCAGGTCATCAGGGTAGACCAGCAAATCCTTGTGGCAGCTCTTCTAAGCAAAAAACCCCTCCATGAACCGCGTTTCACACTGGCACTAAAAGCGAACCCGGTGGGGCACTTTTTAACATCGGTATGTGTTCTAGGTGATCTGGTTCCTTTTGCGATAATCTTTGACGATGCATCGGAGGTGCGGGAAGATAAAGTTTTTTTAAATTTTTTAGCAATGTCCTCCGAATGTCATAAAAACTCCTAGAATTAAAAGCACTATAAATATCATCTCTAAAAAGATCTCCCGTTTTCTCAGTGTTTCTAAAGATGTCAGAGTTGATTGTCTCTTCTGAAACCATATCAGTAGCCCGGCAGATCTTCTGATCGCTCTATCTCCTTAGGCCTTCTGACATCACCCGCTCGAAAATTATTTTTGCGATGCTTATCAATTATATTCGATGAAGAGACGAGGAATCGCGCCTCCTTTCACTGAACGTCCGCTGGCTCCAAAAGTTGCGCCGCTTCTTTTAAGTTTCCCTTACTCTACGCGAGAGTCCTGTGGAAAACTTTTCATCAGCAACGTCCGCTGACCGTCAATGTTTCAGAGATACTGGCCGACCAAACGCATTCTTGATAGAAAAGCTGATGTCACGCTTTTGCAGGCCTCTTTCAACTGCCACACTCCAGGGTCGATCCTTAAGGGTCGCCGCCGAACTCAAAGCTAGGGTGCTTCTACAGAATTGTGCATAGTTATGATCGTTTAGTATCTCCAGTTCGTCTAGGACATACCATCGTCTAGAATATACCCCGTTCATGACGGGAAGGAGTACAGCCTCCGCCTTTATATACCATGTGACTAGGAACCCGTCAACGTTAGATTTCTTCTTTTTACTATTTGCGGCTGCCGATGCTCTGAGCGTCACTGCTATTACTGTTAATGATTTTACCGGTTTTTTACTTAGTTTTAGGTGCTAGAGTGGCTTTCTTCCTTTTTCATGAGTTGCAATCATATCTATAAGTTATATCGGGCATCCACAGGAAGACGTCAGCCGAATTCCCGTTCTTTTTTTCGATAGATCCTAGAAGCTTAAAGGGCGGTAAGACAACGCGTAGCTGATGTCATTTGTAATTTTCAGCGGTTGCATGTCGTATCAAGTACATTATTATGATTAATTGTACTCTAAAATACATTGGGGATGTGTTTCTACAAAAACCTATTACCATTGCAGTCCAAAGGAAATCTTTACTTAAGGATCAATTCTCGAGAGCGTAAGCATTAGGTAGATTTTTATCTTGGAAGAGTGTGGCAGCTGCAATTGTGAAACATTTTTGACAGTTATAATAACAATTAAGAACTATAAAGTGACATAAATTAGAAACAAAGGCGCTCGCTGCGTTCATCTTTTCGAGAAATCCTTGGATCATTCTAAACATAATTTTTAATACGTGATCGAGAAGATGAATGTAATACGTTACCAAGAACATTGCAAAGTTGTCCTCTGGTACTTTTTAAATATAAAAGTCTATCTCAAGCCAACATGACACAGATAGATTTGACTCCAGAAAGCCACCAAAGCCATTTCAGAACGATGTTGTTGCAATAATATGGCGCAAGATAATACTTTCTGCTCCTCAACAGATGAAGTTTTAAAAAAAATTACTAAAAGGCTAATAAACATAACATGGAAAATACTCATTGCACCGTCATCCGCGGGAACCAGTGGAAAAACATTCGAAATTCTAAAACTTTCAACAGTCCGAAATAGCTTATTTTAATGCAACTAGTATCGTGCTTATTGATAAACACGGGCCTGTTCTTACAATGCTTTGCAGCTCGCATCAAAATTAAAAAATATTTTAAATTCAGTTCGGTTTCTTTTTGTGCGTAGCTTTTCAGAATTGGTTTCGTGTCACGGACTTATTACTTGCATGCGATTATCTCCTCCAGTTTTTTTGTTCAGCCGATTTTTCTGTAAAAAAAGTCTACTTCTGAGGAAAACTTCAGAAAGCGCGTGAAGATTCAATCCTTATCATTTTTATATCTCACTCAATCCGCTTTTTTTTATATCTCACACCCCTGAAGACCCGAGCTAAAATTGTGAACTTGAGTACGAATTATGTATTTATGCGATAACGTTATCGCGTATCAGCCTTATCAAGCTGCTCAATACAGATATTATAACAACTGAAAGATAAATGGTGTAGCATAAATCCGAAAAGAAGATATACATCGATGAACCATATGATAGTGAAGGAGTCTCTATTAAAAGAATCGCTACGAGTGCAGTGCATTTATTTAGTTCATTTATTTGTATAAAGTATTACGCTTGTCTTAGCAATAATTTAGTAGCTCGGCACGAATTGTATTTTGGGAATCAATATGTTAAATACACGTTCAAGACAACGTACAAGACAACGAATCCTGTTTCACCATGTCTTCGATTTAATTAAGTTATATAGTCGAAGAAAATGCACATTTTGGTCACTGCGGTGACCTTGTTTGTTTTGTTGAATTACTGGACGTCCGTTGTTGTTATCCTTGGTCTCAATTATTATCCCCAGAAGTTTCTATCTTCTTTTCTTTCTGGAGTTTCGAGCCACAAGCACTAACTAAACAGTTGCCGGATTCGTCTGCTATTTACAATTTCTTGACAAAACAATATTCATCTGTTGGCAGCAGCACATGCTAACTCCCCCATATCAACCTAGAACATTTTGCTCAAGCTGAGCAATGAGCAGCAATATTATTAAACAAGAGGAAAATATTTACCTCCTTTGAGATAAATTGAGGATCAACGCATTTTCTTAGCCGGAAATATATATAATACAATAACGGCGCGCAGGATGTAACGAATGACCAACTAAGCTTTTTATTGTTTTCTACTTCCTCGCCTTCAGATTTGTCGAAATCACTATAATTCTATCTTTTTGTGTTATTCGACTTTAAGTAATGAACATGACGGTGTATTTACTCGTACTACAATTTGCTAAATTGCAATTACCAGTGTAGCGCATTGTCTGCGATCACTACAATAAATGCTTGTTCCTACCGATGCAACGCGTAAATAATCGTGGCAGACTATTACATTAACCCAGTTGCTCATTCAAGTCAATTGTTTCACTAGCCTTTTGGTTTTTCTGTCACGGCTGTATTTTCTTAATGATATCTGTAGGTGTATATGTGGCACTTTCATCCTTCAATTCACCTGGTTTATTTATAAATTCGCATATCGATTGTTATTTTCATAATGTATTAATTGTTATTTTACTAGTAAATTTTTCTTACATTTAAGGCGACAAGACACAAGACAAGGCGTTACAAAACTTCCATTTGCAGATCTGTTTTTGCAACATAATATCGTAGGTAATTAAGGCACTCCCAGTTATAAATATAGCATAA
Source organism: Tropilaelaps mercedesae (assembly GCA_002081605.1). Lineage (NCBI taxonomy): Eukaryota > Metazoa > Arthropoda > Arachnida > Mesostigmata > Laelapidae > Tropilaelaps > Tropilaelaps mercedesae. The sequence goes on from MNPL01019756.1 coordinate 20,791, forward strand.
CGAAAAAGTCTAACTCATCGCTGAGATGCTAAAAAGACCAACTGTGGGTATTTTTCCTGTTATAGGGAAAAAAACTGACTTTAATATGGAACAAAATTCCAAAAAACGCTCAAATAGTGAGTGGGGGATATATATATTCTTGTTAATATTCAATTACTCTCACAGCATACTTTTTACTTTTTGCAGTGTATAGGACTCTATTCAAGCAGCCTTTATTGCTTCGTTGTTTAAAACACACTTTCTTATTTAGTTATAATGAGTCGCCGAAATTGATTTTTACGAGCACTACAAAGGACATCGCTTGAAATAGAACGCAGCAGTTTTCGTAAACTCATTAGAATGGTATGGCTGCATTTAATCCCTCTCTACCAGATTTTATGTATTAAATTTTGCGTTACTTCAGAGCGAAACTAGCCGTGTATTAAGCTTTGTGGAGTTTCCGTTGATTTCAGTAAATATTTTAATGAAGCCGGTGGAATGTCTAAAGCAAGAGTTTTCAGTCTCGTTTTGTCTCAATCATTGTGTCAATAATTTTTCTTCCGATTTACTCTTCAGTTTATAAAGTAACCTTATATAAAGTTATATTGCATTCAGGTAAATTAATCGGGCTGGTTGCCAAGTAGGTTTTACTAGATGCATCCTTAATCTCTTGAACTAAAATTGCTTCGCCAATCAAAACACTTACGTAAAAAACCCTGACGTAAAAAACGGAAGACAAACCTTTGCAACAGGGCTATGATTGAAAGTGTCTAAAATACTTTTTTTATTTTACGTAATGCCCTAACAGGATTACACCGTAACCCGGCGTTATGAAGGAAATGCGATGCCATTCAACACGTTTAAATCTTACTAGTAATGCTTAAACACATATCGTGAACACTAGTTTTCCCGAGCGCAAAACCCCCTTGCTATTTTTTAATGACAGAAATACCAATAGACCTCCTACTAACGCGTTTTAGATGGGTAATATGTAGAAAAAAAAATTGGTTCGCTCAAATCACTTTATACTGAATCAATGAACCTGAACTAACTCTACCGGAGGGCAGTCTCTGTTAAGCTCCCTATCGCTTTCAATGTTTTTTTCATATATGAAGATATTTAATCAACTGTAGTATACTTGGCAAATTACAGAGAAGTATCTATAGCTGTAAAGAACATTTTATACTCGTAGTCTTCAAAAATGCTATTACTTATGCTTCAAATATGTGATTCTCAAAATGTTTAAATTATGTCATTGTCTGAAGCAAATTTCTTAATGTTTTGTTTTGTCGCGGAGACCATACGATAAATGCAGCACACGCTTCCGTTGTCGATACACGATAGTGGTTGCTGTTAACGCCTTCGGCATCGCACACTTTCGTTTACATTTACTACTCGACGGTTATCACCTGCCCGCACCGGCTGAGTATAAACAACTAGTCTAGATCCACCATTGTCGCAAAAAAAACGGCATCACGATAAAAAAAACTTCAACAACATTACTGTATCACGCGGGTAGTAACAAAACAAAAACACAAGCAAGCATAGTAGATCAACCCGACGGTAACAGCTCCATTCATTGAGTTCGCATTGAAACATTTCTTTCGACTAGTTTATATATATATATATATACACAGTGTGTCACCATTTGACGACCGAGTACATTTACACTCGATTGCTAACCAGCGATTTGCACATTAACTTGCAATTTTGCGGACTCAATTTGTATAGCAGCTTGCTACTTTTTTTCTTCTCTTTGATTTTCTGTTATTGTGTAAATGAGCCTGCAGTGGCATAGAATATTTTTTCAAGCATAAACGTATTTGTTGTGTACTTCTACATCTGTTTAAGAATGATTCAGTTGACATGTTAGTATACAAATATAGCTTGACGTTTCAGAAAGAAATACTAAAAATAAAATAAAGCTTCCATCAATAAAGGGTTAGTATCAGTCGCGTCTTTCGGACCTCTGTGCGCGACGAAAAAAACATTCGTCTAGCTAATTAAGACAGAACGACTGACCTATTTTCGTTGGAATTGCCAGAATTTTTTCTTTCGTAAATATTTCTAGGGAAAACTTACTCTCCTGCCTCCCTGAAGACTAGAGGATAAAGATTGTATAGACATTGTAAACATGTTTTACTTCATATATAAACGTGTTAGAACGTCAAGTAATTTTTCACGAATGTAAAATATTCTGCAATCAAGGCTACAATCGGAAAAAACAGTTTTCGAGCGAACTTCAATGTTCACTTACTTAGTCAGGTGTCCGTAGCAATGGCTGCACAACAAATGGGGTCGCTTTTATTTTATGGTTGGTGATCCACACGAATAACTGGGAATTCACTCTTCTAGGCGGTCGATCTACAGACATAAAAGAATAATAGTAACTGATAGAGGTTATTACGAATATTCTTTCTCAACTCTACCGGGATGGAGGTGATGTCAAGTTCTTGGTACGAAAGTCCCGGCTTCCAATTCGTTCTAAATCGATGCGAGTTTTTACAAGCAGATTTTGGTGGCCTTCACTGCTTTTGCGAAGATTATTTTCGAGGGCATATTATAACATCTCTATCGCATCGATTCGTTGAGTTGATGCAGAAATCGACTGACTGCACGATTGACAACGTACAGTGGGTCCCATCAAAACTATTGTTTCATTACCATCGGTGCTTATTTATTTCGGATTTATCCATTTAATTGACTTTCTGCTTACGATTAAATTCATGTGACTGACAACGTATTTTATTACAGAAATATTTCACTGAAGGACCGCCAAATATAGTCTATAGGAGTTCATAAAACCTTTGAAGTCCCTTCAGCAATGCTAATTTGTTTATGTTTGCAATTTATCGTGAAAGTCAAACGCAAACAAATCCGAGTACAGTAAAAGTAACACTACAGGTAGAGTAGCAAACGTTTAATTTATTCAATAAAACCGAGCTAAGAATACACACAGACCGAAGACACAAACCGCTCCGCATACAGACTGTTGCAAGAATCGTTTTCAAGAACAAAGCCATCCATTCTCAAAACAATATCTACATGCCGCCGTGTTGACACTATTATTGGTATTTTTCTCAGAAGCATTATGAGATAGATACAAAATGGTAGGTACATAATTTACCGGATATTAAATACTGCATCCAATGCTAGTTAGTTTTGGTGCATCTGCTGTTCCACAAAGTTAACATGTTTTCAGTAATGTTTGCTGTACCCCTTTGGGTATCTGAAAGAAAACACGACTCGACGGTTTGTGATCACTCTCTATTTTACACAATTCCAGCAGATAACAAAGAGTGGGCAACATATGACCTTCAGTCATTATAACCCTGGTCGTACGTTGAAGAGCAGTTTTTAAGATGCAGGGAGCTAAATAGCTTGCTATAAGTACGGGTTTAAAAACTCTCACAACATTTTTGCGTTCTATTATTTTCTGCATCCCAAGACAATTCTCTTAATTGTTAATATTTGCGCCAACAATTTTTTTTATTTGTAAAAGTAGCAGGTAAAACGTGTTTAATGTTCTTCCAATTTCAGGCAGAGCATAAACCATTTTTCTTTATCTTCTTTTTAAGCGTAATCTTGCAAGTGTTACTGTTTAAGTTCTAAGCCTTATAAGCGATATTTTTGACCGAGGAATATATATGAATATGTCGGGTTTTGGAGATATATAAATATATTTTTTTCAATATCCTCCTCTTGACTCTTTTGATTTATTGATTTGATGCATACGGTTACTCGAAGTAACCACCAAACAACACGCGTTGCTTCTGTCATTACGACTACTGTCACTAGACCTCATACGAATACTATGAAGCTTGCTGACTCAAGTTTGCAGAATGATTTTCAAACAGCACTAAAACGTCTTTGCAAGCTGTGCTATGGCAAATATATAAAAAAAATTCGTGGACAGCACTTCTCGGTCGCGCTAAATTTATTTAGAGATTATAGGCATCGAATAATTATCATGCTCTTATTTGAAATATGCATGATGTTATCTACAATTAATCCTCGCTTGAAAAAACATTGTCTAAGCATATAATTTAATACATTGTACACAAGGGGTTTTCCAACCTTTAAATTATATTTTTATCTGTAGCTCTTTGTTTGCAGTACAAAATTGATTTTAAATGGCTATACTCATACAGCCATATCGGCTGAATCTAATTGAATTAACGTAATTTTGGCATCAAGCTGGTCGATTATTGTTATTGAACCTATATTGTTCAACAATATGAATAAAGTCTCATTTAGTCACCACAAGTTTGTATTTACTCTATACAGCTCTTCCATTTCCAGAGAACAAACTTGTTAAGACACTTGTCAAATCTTTTGTGCAAGAAATAGAAACACGCTTTGAATCAAAAGATCGTCGCCACTTTAATTAATGTTAACTTTAACGATTATCATAGGTTCATCAATGGGACTTGTATTAATCACCCTACAGGTGTAAATCTAGGGGCGTTAAATCGCAACATCGTGTAGATCAGCAAGCATCTCCAAAAATTAGCTTCAAAAAGATAACATTTTCAAATCATCATTCACGTAGAAACCAATAGGCCAAAAGGTTTTGTGCACAGAAATTTCAAGTGTACATTATTTAAAAATTCTGCAAACTCATTCGTAGTTGTATGAGTGTTCCTCGCACTCTTTTGAAATATTGCTTACACATTTGTTTCATGTTCTTTTAAAAATTAGATCTAAAGCACAATTATTAAAAATATTTATAATGGATACCAACTGTATCCAAAATAATTTGTTACAACATCAATTTTCTAATAAGAACAATGATTAAAAAAACCTTTATCGCAAGTGAGTTTTGTCAATATTTAAAAAAGCCTGCAATTTTTTATTAGAATGTTTAATTGTATTAAATTTGTTTGCTATCATATAATTCTTTCTAGTGTCACACTAGTCAACCAAAAATGGCTTTAGCAGAATTACTCCAGAGGGGCACATATGAAAAGTCTGCTGAGGGGTCACCAGTTTTCTAAATAGAGGTACAGTAAGTAGCAAATAGATCAGGAAGTGCTTTATGTGCTAGACAATTCTCTTGAGCTAACTAATCGAGATGCCACAATCAAGCAAGCCTCGAAATGACAGCGACGACTTTCGGGAAAGAAAAAAAAAGATTAATAAAATCAAACGTAAATACGATGAACGAATAGCCAGCTGAAGTACCTCCCAAAGGCTTCATATAACTCTCCGATATGTGATATGATTGAGAAAATGGTGCAATAGTTTCGGCATTATGTGCCTTAAAGATACAAAAACCATCAACAACAAAATTATTCGTAGCCCTGTATGTATTTTTCTAATAAAAATAATTCCGAATTGCTGCTTCCAAATTGTCGTAACCCGAGCGAAAAAAACCGTGGTAATGCAAAAAAAGGTACACAGGTTATTGGTGTGGGCAATGAATGGAATTATAGCGAAAGCTTTTTGCAATCATCGGCTGAATTCTATAACGTTGCGGCTACACCTAAAATACTTTTAGGCCTGACCATCAACCAACACGGTACTAAAACATCAACCAATCTAAGGTACCGCTTGTTGCATTACTTCATAAGACGGACACCGTAGATGTAAATGTGCAACGGGAACCCGTGCACCTACGATGTGTCTCCTTCGATCGTAAAGTGCACGCGAATGCACCAAGCCATTGAGCCCGATTAAACCTGAATCTAAAGGCATGCAAGTAGTAGTGTCAGGGAAGCTAGCTTATATCAAACGCTACGAAAATGGACCTGTCGCCGCTATTGGCATAAACTGTACTCTAATGCCTTTGTATAGACGTGTCCGAAGTATTTGGTGAAGCAGCTTTTAGGTTAAAACCATACATTAGAAGCTTGAAGCTTTACCCTGAACTGACTACTAATTAGTGGAATCCAAAATAGCTTTTTGGTCACATGTATATGAATGACATATATTTGCATGCAAGTACGTTTCTTGGAACTGTGATATATTTTAATTTCGGCTATTTCAAGAGGAATTGAATCCATTGTATCTATGGAGTACGTAAATAAGTACGTTCTACAAAGTTTTTTCTTTTATTCAAATTTTCAAATTGTCGACTCAGCTAGTGGACTTTGTATTAATTTCGCGATCCAATAGAACGTAGGTTTAAATGGCCTATGAAGCGAAATGTTTTACGCCTCGGAAGCGTTTGGATCTGTGCTACTATGACACACCCCTGTCTTCTGTTATCATATATCAGAAGCTTTAAATAGTCATGAAACATACATTACCGGCTCAGTCAAACTACGATCAGGTTTGCCTTTCTAATGCGATATTTCGATTTAGATGAAAACGTTATTGTTACTTAGAGTGAAGCTTTTATCGGTTTGAAACCCAAAAACTACCAAAAAATGACCTGACCTCTCTTTCATTGATTCAATTTTCATGTTCCAATGATTCTTGCACACCTTGAGGAAATGCATGATAATATGTCCTTTATTCATGTTGCCATTCTCAATTACTCATTTCGACTCTTCTTATTTGATATTTTATCAGTTATTAACAAAATGACACAAATGCAAAGAATTTTATTAGCATTTCGAGATCGTTTTCAATCTTAACCATCTCTAGCAAAGACTTGTAGCCTGCAGGTGAATAAAATGTAATATATATATTACATTCACTTAGTTTTTTAGAAATATTACGTCGGAGACCCAGACGCAGAAGAACATCTGCCCAGAGGACGTCAAAGCTGTCCTGGGGTTGGCACCCACCAAACGAGAAAAGAGGTCGCCGACGCACCCACCGAATGATTAATTGACCAACGAGAGTGCAAAAGAAGACTGCTCTAAAATACGACAGGCGCGCACCAAAGCAAGGGCAAAAGGCGAAGGCACGGATCAAGCCTAGGAAACTTGCAAAACGAAGAGAAAGTAACTCCGGATGGCTTTGGAAGGAGCTCTGCGAAGAAACAAGTATGAAGGCAACCCTGCATGTTTATAGAAAACCCAGGAAAATTCACATATGCGCTTCCGAAAGAATTGGTAAAGGAAGCAGTTTCTGAACTATTTACAACCTACGCAGACCCCGTCCGTGTCATCGAAGCCGTTACCTGAGAGAAGTTACCACCTTTAACTTTTCCAATAAAATAAGAACAATGATTGGGCGGCTCCTATAAGGCAAAGCATGAAGACCAGACAATCATCATACCCAACGAAATAAAGAAAGGTTTCTTTAGCTCTTATCAGGAAACACAGAAAACGGTCAAGGAATTAGCAGACCAGAGAAGTCTGCCTAGTAATACTGCTAGATGTACTGAATGTTTACAATTTGCTGTTCTTGCCTGGGTCATTATAGATGTAATGTGAGAAATTGTCGTTTCGGCTTGTAGAGACTTATCGTGTCGTACCTTTAAGGCAGGCTGATAACGACGGATACTTTAGAGCTCCATGCTAGCATAGTGGGCTAGCATAGTAGGCTTAGGTAACGTTGGACCACAATGTAGCACTACAACTGACCTCGGAGCAAAATAATAGTTTTGAAGTGCAGTGCCCCTCACCGAACCGGGCGGGCACAGAGATGAAAGAGACAGCAGAGTATCAAGGAAGTGACGACAAAGGCAGCAAAGCGAATAACCTGGCACGAGCCCTCCTTAGAGCTAAACATGCAACAGACGAAAAGCACGGGCTCCTGACCACATCAGCCAATACCACAGCGGCATCTACGTGTAGATTGACGCCGCCGTGGGACATTTTGGCGGAAAAAAAAAATTTGCGATACCCCCATATGCATCTACTGCGACACAAAAGAGATTGACGATATACACCAACAAAATTTGCCCCTGTCCACGTTTCGAAGATCTACGACGTAGCTCAAGTGTTTTCACAAATAGATTGATGGTAGTGCTCTTTGGAGATATGTGTTAAGGCGAAAAAAAATGAACAAAAAGGCAAGCTTATGGCAGAAAATATTAAAAACCAAAAAGTGGAGTAGAAAATTGAAGACAAAAAAACGAAAAAAAATGGGAAGAAAAAGGAAACCTAAAACAAGGAAACTGTCAAAAAAGGCAATCCACCAGGATATCAACACTGTAATAACTAATTCTGTGGTTCGAAGATAATTTGACATGCGTATTTTTATTTCACCAAAGATCAGCACAACATTAGACGAATGCTATTTACCATTTTTATAATTGTAATGAAGTAATTTATAAAAACTAATTTTACCTTGATTGGCTTATCTATAAGTAACTAAGTTATATTGAGCACCTTAGCAAATAGATAATATATTTCTGGGAAATACAATAACAACTAAGTATGAAGTTGATGCATGTTGCAGATATACGAACTAACTCTAGCTGGTCGTAACCTCATTATTGATTAAGTAATTGTTATAGTAAGACTATTGCAGTATGATTAGTGTTTCGTCTTACTTAGAAAACACACTAGGTTCAACAGATACGCAACGAAACATAGCATGTTGTCGTATTCACGCTAACTATAGTCACTATATTACTGTATTAAGGTATATATAAGATATTAAATCCTTTTGAAACATGAATGCTTAGTGAGTTCAGCCTTCAAAGAACCCGGAAGCAAAAGAGTGAGTTTTAATAATTCATCCTAAATGCTGCTCGACGGCCTCCATATCTATATAAGTCTTTTAAATGTATAAATATCCTGATGTGTGCGCAATATTCAAACGCAACAGACAACATTGTATAATTAAAACAGTTTTTTTAGTCTAATTCCAACTACTGTTACTTAAAATTAACTACATTGATTTAAAATTTCGTTTTTGCTCAGATGAAACTCGTTGTGGTTGAGTCTGATATAATTAAGACCTAAGTTCTTTTCGCACACTGTGTCGAACTGCATGTTGCCTCTTGGATTCTGCTGTTCTATCCGGAGGACTTAGGATGTGACTAGAATGATCCTGACGACATGAAGTCCGTAGCTCATGACGGTTCGTCATTTCATAAACATCAGCTACTAGTAAATGTAAAAGTATATGCGGAAGAAGACGGAGTACCTGTTGTAAAATGAGGAGCAGAAAAAGCATGTAGTCAGAAGAACGTTAAGACGCTTGTTGTCTTCAAGAAGTCGGTTAAATAGAATCAGCACCTATTAGTTATGGTTAAATGGTGCACAAACCTTTTGTAGTAATATTAGAAATTCGAGGTAAATGGCTTCACTATCATAGATTGCCAGTGACACGTAGAATTGAAATCGGGCAATGACAATTATGATCCAAATTCGATGGAAAGTTGAATCCAATGACTGTAGAGTCCACTTTCGCCGTCTATTCCCGGCACTGATTAGATTAAGTGTATCTGCTCCGGCCTTGAACACCAATGCCAAATCGAAGAGTAACTTAGCCACTACAGCTGCTGGCCACAGCATATCATCAAAATCATTGCTACGAATAATTGTTACCAATGTGTACGACCCATGAAAAGCTTGCCACACATGATACGTGGCATCGACTAATCGACGATAGTGTCCACCTAGGTCAAATTTTTGTAGAAACTTAATACGCGAACGTCGAATTTGTTGAACCCAACGCGGATCAAACGGAAGATACGCCAGTAGACTCCAAGACATTCTCGCTATCGACAATCGTCATTTCCTGGAACTGAGGTCATCAAAATAAAGCTCAACTGTATCGCAATAGCGACACCTTGACTTCTTGCTACACTGTCTATTATTGCCATGTAAATGTTTCCATTTTCTGCACACTTACGATGAATTCCACAAACTATTCACCAGGAGTGGCACTGGAAGTACAACTCCAATAAACTTTAAGATACTGCCCAGCTGCACAGATATGTCGTCCCAAAAAAAACATTGGAACAAAGGTACACTTCGTTTTTATCAAGTAAGTTCGAACATAAGACGACGCATAGGCTCCGCCTGAGTTTGTTCGGGTATGGCTTGCATTATTCATGAAGTATGCCCTGAAGGACATACCATTCATATATGGTTATGATAAGCGTGCCTACTTTCTTGTTAAATAACAAGTAATACCAGCAGTAGATATCTTCTTATAAAGTGCATGTTTTTTGGCATCATTACAGTTTTCTAACTCTAGAAAAGCTCATGCTCTAAATATTCCCCTCTTTTCCCAACAATTTGTATCTTAGACATGTTATAACCACTTTAAACAAATATAGTTCTATAAAAGGAAAAATAGCGGTACTCGCATTTCTCGTCGCGCTGAATCTATTATCCAGTTATGGCAACGTCCGTGCCACGCGTGGCGAAGAATCACTCACGTGAACACTGCTCTTTCTTATTCCAATACACGCAATAAATTGCATTGTAAGCAGGTTCTTGCCATAGGGAATTAAATTACTTGTTATTTTGTTTTTATACTCTCTACACAACGTGTGCACTCACGATGTTGAGAATTTGGAATCGCAATAACATGTACGAGTGTATATGCCACTGCATATATTCTATTGCATTATATATACATATATATATAGGCAGAGACCTTCATTCATAGCGATGAGAAGAATTAGCTTAGTGCTGTGGCAGTTACTGGAGAATCATAACAGGTCAAGAAGAAAATTACAACACACCGATAACAACAGCGGGTCTGATGTGGCCGCTGTGGTCGTTATGGTATACTACGCTGAAATTATGTATGCCTATCTTAACCCAGCTCAAAAATAGCAAAATAATAGCACATGCAGCCGAGCGAGCAGCATTTGCTCCGCCAAGCGAGAGAAACTCGTGCTTTAATCGGCTATCGCAAGGACCAAGCATGCAGACCTGGAGAAACACATAACTCTTCCGTCCTGATCTTTCCTGAACATAGCACTCCAGTCCAGGCATGTTTTCATAGCCGACTATGTTTGCCACCATTACTTTATCTAAATTTTGGAGAGAGCGCAGAGAAAGTCAGCGGAAAAAGACCGACAAGGATGAACGAGTCGCTATACGTCTTTCACAAAAGAAAAGTAATAGCACTCTAGTGTTAATGATTGGTGCTAACTGCATCCATGCTACGTATATAACTTACATTCAAAGTTCCTTGTTCTTAGTTTGACCGAATGTCAGGCTTTTATATTCTTCAAGGATAAAACTTTCTTTCAGAGATAATATTTCAAAGTGAAATAGAAAAATCGAAAAGTAACATTTGATAAGTATTAACTATACAAACCTTTAGCAACACCGGTTTGTATTGTCTACACAAAGTACGTTTTTTCTAATAATGTAAACTCTGCTGGTGCGTTTTGTGGCATGCACACGGCACCCTCTCACAAGAGGAAATGCACGAGACCCCCTCCAACGGAGGATATAAGCAACAGTGTCCTCGAGGTCTTGACATACATTCTTGACATCGCATAGGAGGTGAGTGGATCGCTGATTCGGTATCTCGTGGCTTTAAAATGCAGAAACTTCAAACTGGGCACATATAGCCTTTGTCTATCTGTCCGAAGCCTATGAAGCAATAGAGGCTGTGACAACTGCGCTATAGAAGTCAACATTCTCAGTAATTGCAAAGATGCACCTTTCCGAAAACCTGAGTCGTTTGTTAAATATAATTGTCCAGTCCTCAAATAAAAGTAGCAACGCGACTGCACATGTGATGTGAAGTGTCCAATGTGACCAACTATCTGTAGTGTAACCCATTAGCTGAGTCAGTCCGTCTATAATTACCTATTCCTGTAGGAATTCTCTTTTTAACGGTGAGCGTCAACTATATTACGCCTACATTTTTATAATATGCAGGCACAAAAGGAAAAGTATTGCTAGAAGAAACTCAAATGTTGAAACAAGTCCTTTTTCGGTGCCGTTTGTTTATGTTCTCTGAGCTTATTTATTGTGACCATGTTTGGTTAGGTAATCACGGAAATCGCAGATACAATATAGTTACAATTAGGATATGCAACCTGAGATTGGCGAAGTCAAAACATCGGCCAATTTTTGGGTAAATGAATACTACCTAGGTAACATGTTGCTACAACATAAATGAAATTAACCTAAAGATAAAGGTCACTTTTGTTACTTGAAGTATTTTTGACCAAATCCAATTTTATTCACGATAAAACTGTTGAATTTTTCAAAGTGGGAAATGTTATCTAAAAAAATGAAAACTGAGTCGGTTACAATGGCACAAGCACACACAAGCACATATATAATAATATGGTCTTGGGTGGGTAAGACTCTTAAGTTCGACCTAAAAATTAGGATTTAAACAGGATTTGCCAAGACGTGGTAAATCAAGCAATATATTCATGGAGCAAAAATGAGGACTGAACATTTTGTCGAAGTAGGTACAGCCCCTTGGTTCAGTATTTCTACCTGAATAGATCAGAACCTTGCATAATGTCAGAAGGTTTCACTGTAATTTTACGTGTATTATGTATCGTTTATTGTAAATGACACCGCACAGTGAAATATTTTTAATGACCATGAACTCATATGAAACAATGCAGAAAGCTTCACTCGATGGACAGATTTTTCAGTTCTGCTCAATTCAAGCTCAATTATGTATGTATGTGTGTGTTTGTGTATGTGCGAAGGATAAAGAAAGCAACGTTTTCACTTTAAAAGTATAAAACAAAAATTGTAAAAGAAAACAATTCGAAAAGCGATGTTCCGAATTCGCATTGAGCTATGCTTAAATAACTCCGACTATTTTGTCACGGATTGCTAAGCAAGCTCCATTCGCGATACTGCTGTCGTGACTAGCATAATTTTCGGGAAGTATGAAGTTGCACATTCGAGTATTTAAATGTAACACAGTTATGTTTCCGTTTATTTTTAGCTGCCAGTTGGAAGAAAAACTTTCTGTATCTGTTACCACCTGAAACAGATTTTCTGGGGGAGCAACAGGTGCTAAGATCGTCCACACACACAGTTTTTCGCTCTTGGACGTTTGCGTCTCCATTGGTTGCGTCACATTTTTACTTAAACTTAGCACAAATCGTCCAAACCACAAACTTGTTCTCCGAAACGCGATTTGCAATTTATACACTTGAAAACTCTATTTTGTTGCGGTATCGGGTATAATCAAAGTTAGCTGGCAATGTTTCTTCGAAGGCCATCGTGTAGGTAGAACGTAGGTAGATTCATACATGGTTTCGCCAATATCACCGTGTGGCTATTTTAAAGAGTGGAACAGGTTAATTACCAAACCGGAATCCAAAGATTACGTTTTACTTGCAAATGCAGAAATGTTGACAAACTGAGGGAGCTGATACTCCATCTTTTAGAAAAGCAAAGTAACGTCAGTTTTTCATAGGTCTTAGAAAGTATTACGCCAAGATAATTCCATGACACTTGGTGTAAATCCTAACAAAGACAACGAATTTTCTACAATCCCCTTTACTAGTCTTTTTCATAATAAGCTGCTGCCGCGACATCCGCAGTCTGTGGTAGCTTTGAGCAAGGTTTGATTGGCGACAAGTCGTTTTGGAGGCACCAACTCTCTCCAAACACTCTCTCCACCAGACACGTACTAGTGGCTTTAAAGCATCAACGAGCGACGCATTCGCAGTAAGTGCTCTCAGTGACGTCATTTTGATTCCCGACGAGGATCCGCACGAATCAAACACCGTATACCGGGTGTGCTTGAACATTAAGTAATAATGATTTCATCTAGCATCGGTGTGTGTGAACCGTGCCGTGTGAATGTACCTACATGGATAAATTCCTGAAACAGTAAAATAATTGAGCGGAAATAAACTTTGTGTAATATGATAGTAACTCAGTGTAGAAGGGTAGCTTGACAGAAACAAGTATCTTGTTCGACAAGTCCATAAAAACGTGTGATAACAAAATAGTTCTCGCAAAGGTAAATGTCAAACGACCATTAGCATCACAGTTTGGTGCTTCTCCGCTAAAAAAGAGAATAACAAATTTTGTAATGGGTATTTGCTACTCACGTATCTTTTGACACTTTAGAACACCTATTTTATACACTGCTACCTGATTAGTCGAGATGAGAGCTGAAGGGATCTTTTTTTAGCTATAGAAGCTGCAAGGGTACAATAGATCTAAACACTGTGCTTAAGAAGTTGATTTTGGCGACACAGTTGATATGTTAGTATCGTCTTTATTGTATTTACTGCATAACAGTTTAGATGTAGACCGGGTTCGGTCCTGTCCCAGATGCGAGAATGCTCTCTTAAACGGGGAAGATGCAGTTTATCGCGAATACGTCAACAAGCTTTAATCATTATTTCTTGTTCGCGCAATGGCATCATACCCTGTGCGTTTTTCCGTAAAGCATAACAAAACAAATTCCTCTGACTGCTCTTACCGCCTAAAATTTCCTCAAAGAGGTATTTGTAGCAAACTCAAACGGTCTTACAATCCGATACTAATAAAGGTGCTTGTGTTGGTATTAGCTTCTCAAAGGAATCGTTGATCCCATAAAAATAAATTATACTAGTTTGCGGTTATCGTTTATAAACTACAGGGCTTGTAGCAGGTGGCTTTATTTGGCAAATCCACTCGAAGCACAGGAAAATAGTAGTAATAATTGGTTGTAGGCATCGTCAGGGAAATATGCTTTCAAATATATAATTTTATTTCTGGGAATCGCTTCAGTACAGTTATCTATCTTTGGATCGCGTGGTTGCTGATGTGAACTTAAATAAGTTAAAAGCTTTTGCAGGATACTCACAAATGTTTTTGAGCATTTGCTTACTAGCTCGGTCCAATACTGCACTGATATCAAGACATATGTTTTTATAGATATCTAGGTTGCACCGTAAAAACTTGCGAGTTTTCGATTCATTCTTACAAACAAGTTTTTATCGTAGGACACACCTGCGTTCCATGCCTATGGAGCAAATAACGGAAATTGTTTAACGGGTGTATCATACAAGCTCAAATACGTTAGTTGCTGAGACAAGTTGAAAACTGAACTTAAACAGATTTACTTTGCAGATGTAGATGCAGATCCAGGTCGATTATTTCACCATTTTTAAGCTTGTTTGGCAATTTAGTGGATCTTATGTCTTATTAGATCTAGCTTTATCTCACATCATGTCACCCTTCGTGCGGAACAGGTCAACGATGGCATACACTTGTCAATGAGAGCAGATGATTTGCACTTCTTCTATATATCACTGCAAGAATGTGTGCGAGCTTCATTCATGAACAGTGAGATGTGAGATTTAACATTAAACGTCCATGGTTTTTGACTGATAGCCGTAAACGATTAGTTACATCTTGCATCTGATCAGCAATTGTAATGCAAACTCAAGCTCTTTGAAATCAGGTACTGAGCGGTGCACCTCAATACTTTAACACAAGATTCAGGCTATTATGCAAACGTCAAGGATAAAAGACGCTAATTAAAAAAGGTAAATATTTAACATCTGAGTTGCGGAATATAATTTTAAAGTGCGTCGCTAAAAATTGGCATTCATTATAATTCGGCCTATCGCCCTGGAGCATG
Organism: Tropilaelaps mercedesae; assembly: GCA_002081605.1. Taxonomy (NCBI): domain Eukaryota; kingdom Metazoa; phylum Arthropoda; class Arachnida; order Mesostigmata; family Laelapidae; genus Tropilaelaps; species Tropilaelaps mercedesae. Next base: position 36,151 of record MNPL01019756.1, read on the forward strand.
TACGTACTAAAATATAGCGTATGTCACATCAAATTCTCATTTCACTAATCTGCTCACACCATATTTCTCACCATAACTATACACTAATAGCAACCCGCGTCCATGTCGAGTAAGGCAATGAAAAAGGTGTAGTAGCGCTCTATTGTGTGAGTGTGGACTCTAATCAGTTCTTACTCTTCTAGCTATATGAATGAGAAGCGGTTAGTCTTTTAACATTTTTAGAGGTTTTATAGTAACATAAAAACAGAGTGTTTTGGGTATTTTATTTTTTTGTTCTAGAGCGTGCAAGAAATGGCATTATCGATGAAATACAATATCAGTGAGATGGTGTCAAACTTTACAAACTGGATACAGGATTCCTCAACGTTTTATTTTAACGTTCTATGACATAATTTCATTAAGACATTCCTTTAAATACATTATTTGCTTAGTCGTTTTAAGGTCGGAACTGCTTTTGCGTTGCGTCCAGCTAACATAACTGTAAGGGCCAAATCAGTTCTGCTAGGTAATAAAACTGTACTAACTAGAAGGCATCCGCGTAAGCTTTCTCTAGCCTTTTATATAGCTACCACATTATGTAGTAATTAACAATTAGTTAAGCTGGTTCCTCACGTTGTAAATTACCTGGCACGTGCATGGCTGCTATTGGTAGTATGTTCGTACATCTGCAGTAATCATTGCTTGGTTAATAAAATATGAATATTTTTTGTGCTGACTATCAGCCAACATTTAACGTGCACGGCACCGTTTTAACAAAATATGTTAATATGGTAATAAAGTATAAATTAGTTTTTTAGACTAATCGTATATCTTTCTGCATCGTCACTAGACGGCTCATATTAGATAAAAAAAAACTCAAATATTATATTGTAATGTTTTTGAAATGTAAGGTTTTGTGAAAACGTGATATGTGTCGTCTAAAACTGATACGCATTCTGTTTTTTCTAGTAATTAATCTTTTTGTCGATTAGTTAATTTATCTATCCAGTTTTTCTATTATTTTTTTAATACACTAAAATCAAATGCTTTAATGTGAGCTAAATGCATGCCTGCCGCACGTAGGTCTGCCGTAGTAATCCGTTAAAAAACAACCTTGATTTCCAATACCCCTAATGGAATAAAAAAAAAAATCACCCGTCGAAACCACTTCTGGTCTGTCATCAGGGAAATAGATTCTATTTTGCCGACTTACTACTCGCCTGACCGTTACTTTACCGTGTGGTGAGGCTTTTTTATGTCTGCTTTCGAAAGGTTGCTGGTACGTTGTTTGTCCTCTTCTCTTTGTCTAGCTTTCTTAGGATATCCTTTTGCTTAAAGCCTCTTCTATGAAACCGGTATTTACCCACGTTTCGCTTCGGACTCATGCATCTAAACTACTAGACCTTCGGCGGTCCGATTTTGGACTAAAGTGATAGCATTTCAGCGGAATATGTTAAATGGTGTCCGTCGGGCTGGTCCATCTTGTACGATTCAGTCAGATAGTTGACGTCAAAGGAGATTTCCCAATTATCCCAGATTTCGTTGAAAGCTTAAACTCAGCCAGCTGAATTAAGAGAAGCTCGATTTTTTTATTCTTATGATCTAGTAAATATTTATCCTAGTTTACAATGTTTTTGTTCTCATAACGAACACCGTAAAAGTTTCATCTTGCCGTCCTATAAGCTTCCCCCTGGTGTGCGGTATTAAAATTATTTTGAGATACGGCCAGAGAAAAATATCTGTGCATATTCAAGAATGCTTAGCACCTTAAATGTGGTTGAGAAGTTGTTTCATCGAAATTTTTCTAGAACAACTTGTTCCCGTAGAGCTAATTGTCAGGGATAACTTTATATATATGTATATATATAAAATGTACTCTGAAGATACAAACGGGACTCTGGTGTATAATTATATGGTCATGTGGTGTCGCGCAGAGTTTTTCAGGTCTTACTAAGGTACCATTTTCTACGTGATGCACGACCTTTAATTTACTTACTATTGAGTTATTGTTAGCTCATTTTCTGCGAATCTTCTTTCTTTTCGGCAGTTGATCAACTGATTGGTCAATTGATTTGGCGCAATCGTGCCTAATAGTTTTGCACCATACCTTTGTCTCGTAGTGAATTTCTTCTAACTGTTAAACAAAACCCGCTAACTTTGTCCAAAATTTGCTGTACCACAACATGATCAGGCTTAAGGTTTTCAAGCTAACTTGCATAAAGAGATACTAAGAATTCGACCTATTAAAGTTATCAGCACAATTTAATGGTTGAGCCTATCTAATTTTGTGAGATATTACAGAATCAGATATATTACATTCGATTCATAGATTTTATTAGCACGATTTAGTGGTACAGTCTGAGTCCGCGATATATAACAGAATTAGCGAAATTTTTCACAAACGAACTCGAGACCCTATAATTTGTGAAATGTAGGCGAGAAATTTTAAGACGAAACGCAGGTCAGCTCAACACAATAAAAAGGTTCTTTCAGGTTTAACTAGTACTCTTATTAAAAGTAGATTGAGCATTAGCAGTATACATAAATGATAAACTATGTTTGACATATTGAGTGCTGCTTGTAAATCTTCTTTCCTGGCTAGGGAATGCCTTTCCGTTTCAGCCTCTCCGGTACAAAGATGTTGTTTTTGTACCGCTTAATTATATTTAATTAGAACAGTGTGGTAACGATGAAGCGTTTCAACAATGTCCATCTTTAAAAATAACGTCCACCGAAATAAGAATAGCCTAAATGGGTAAACAATATCCAAGGGTTACTTCATTTTAATTTCATATACTAGATATTTTTTATTGAGGCTCAATAACCGAAGTGTTTCGCCTTGGTCGATAATAGCTTACAGACGCAAGTGAAGGCAGAAAAGAAAATCATCAACATCGTCACAGACTACGCAGTACTATCGGGGACTACAAAGCACCAATGGCGAACAGTAGTGGCGCGGCTACAATGTGGCTGATACGTTATGGAACATTGCTGATAGCGTCATGGTGCTGGGCGATTTCCCAAGTACAGGCTAATCCGCGGTGTCTGCTGGCAGAACAAGAACGGTCAGCATTCATGGGCGAGCTTTTAAAAGAAGCGCAAACTGGGTCTGCAGGACCACAGCAGGCACACGAGCTACGGAGGCTCGTCCACTCTGTTTTAGACAACAATTCTTGGCGAGAGGTACGTAAAATTCGGCGTCGATATGTTAAATATCAAATCTTCCAGGTGCAATATAAGGTAATGAATCATGAAAATTAATCTTGTTTAAAAGCAAGTAGTAAAAAAGCGTGGTGCAGGATAAGCTTGCTTCAAATAATTGGATTTCATCAAATTTGGGTAATATATAGTGTGAACAGTACGGCAGTCTCCACCCAAACTAGAACTTATTTTCGAATTACAATATTATTTGGTGAAATCGAAATACCTTTTCAATATTTCGATGTGGAACTAAACTGATTTTTGCCGAATTGTTAAAAGGTAGTTAAAAGGTTAAAAAATTTACTTGATTCGAATAGTAAGTGTCACTTGGTCTAAAGTTTTATAATCAGCTAATTCTAGTATGCTTATATAGGGATTCAAAAACTGTCGTGTACCATTCACAAAACAATGTTTGTTTAATCCCAAAATATCTCTAATAGTAGTAGACGCACGGCCTGTTTCTCTTCTCGGTTAGTAAATTACCTTTGAACCTTGATGTCCCCACGTTTCTTATCGATCAGTAAAATAAAATGTTCCAAGTTTCTTCCGCTTCAAAAAACAGTATATTTCTACATGTCCCATCCGCAGAATGCGGTTAGCTATTTACCTGGCTTCTAATGATTCGGGTAAGAGCTAGAAACGAATCGATGTACCTAGATTATGTAAAGAGATCAAACAGTTTTTTATTTTTCAGACGTAGTAGAGTTAATAGAGGTTAAAAGTTACTATTATCTTGCATTATCTACACGAATGATATATAATGTTTTAAAGCTTAGCAGGGTACCTTTTTTCATACATATTCATTTTGCCTATGTTTTTTGTCGTTTAGTGTGCTCGTACATGTCTTCCAGAAATACTTTGATCTAGTTTTTAAAAGCTTAAACTCAGAATTATAGGTCCGAAGCTTGAATTTGGTAGGGTTTGTTTAAGTGTATTTTGCCCACGAGTTTTTAAGTAGCTTGTAATGGTTATGTCAACATCAGTCCAAGGCAACAGTCTTAGGACATGGTAGTCCGTTAGCGAAAGTACTCAACGATTTACATCAGGCTTATTTTAATCAACATTCTCTTTCCAATTTAAGAGCGTTTTCATCGAAGAAGAAATTTTAAGACAACATGAGCTTTTTTGTAATATATACAAGCTAAATATTTGTTTCCCTTGAGTTAGACCTAAAATTTCAGTGAAATAATTAGTCCATAGATAATCAGCAATCACAACAAAAATTACATACCTACATTATACCTGCAAAAAATCATTTTAATTCAGTTAATTCAATTAAAAACCTGTCGCGATGCCAATCACGCAGAGTTTGTATTTAAGCTATGACACAGACCTTTTGGAATGAATTTCGTTAAATCACATAATGGAAGTTTACTTTGGAGAGTCTGAATCTACCCGGTTTCTCAGGATAAACGGTGCATGCAAAGCTTAAAACATCAGCAGTGTTGTCTTCATAAACGGTAAATATTTGTTAGAGCACATCGACTCAGATAAGTTCGGCAAAAAATAGTGTAACAATTTTAAATCTAATGCAATCTACAAATTTGATTCAGAAAACTGTTAACAATGTTTGCGAGTTTTGACTTGAGCAATATTAAAGATACTTATCTAATTTACGAGATTCAATTGTTTCGGGATACGCCAAAAATCTGTAACAGTACCAATTAGTTACAATATTATTATCGCTTTTGCTCATTGGCTGTGAGAGCGAACCTGAAATCGAATTAACTTTCTAGTTGTAAGTCCTTGCCCTGACATCGCGATAATGTTATAAATTGTGATATGCGATCGAAGTGTTCTTTGCTTAGGTTAAGAATGCATTCTAAGCATTAGTTCGCAAAGGTCAGCATGATTTATTAGAACCTCTAAAGAGCTTGTACATACAATCTTAGCTATTTTGACAATTCAAGATATCAAGTAAGTACAGCTGGTTTGTGAAATCACACACAGCATGGGTTAATATATATTTATTTTTTTCATCCTCTTTAGTTGCTTCAGGGTGATTCAAGCGACTATTCGGAGAACGATAGCAATCAAATTCCCGTGAGTATATCTTTTCCAAGTCTTTCTTCACCTAATAATATCTAGCTCTATAGCAGCTTAACCTTTTTAGATTTTTTCCCGATTTAAAAGGTATGCAGTAAAATTGAACCTGAATCGTCCAAACATTGCTCTTAACTCTCCTAATCTAATACATATCTCTAATCGACAATAAGAAAATGTTCTACTGCTGTTTTGCAATGGTATATGTATTTAAGCTGACATGTTGGTTTGTGTCCACTGTTACAATTAATTTGCATTGGGGTGTAGCCTTCATTTATGTTTCAATATTTTGTTGATTTGTGATATTACGGTTGATTCTGTTCTGTTAAACTATTTCCGATCTACTTGTCTATGTAGCAAAAATCCAGCATAAGTATTTCTAGAACTTTTGCCAATTATTTTTCTATTGTTTATTTGGTTAGTTTTTTTTCTTTTATTAAGGGTGTTCCTATTTGCAAATGTATATTGTTTTATCTCATATGTTTCTTATCTTAACGTATTTGAGGTGAGTTAAGTCAATGGCAGTCAGTAGGCAACACAGTAGCGAAAGAATACGTAACAACAATGTACAACACATTAGGACTAATCACGAGAACAATAGCAAAATAGTTACTTTTTTAGAAAATTTGATTTAAATGAGCACAAATTATGAACAAAGCCTTATACAGGAAATCTATAACGCTATCGTTATTTAGCATCAATTGGGATTTACTAGATCCGATATAATTCTGTCTGTCGTTAATTACATTTATAATTGTTCTATACCTGTGGCTTCCAGGGCGTACGCTTTCGAATATTGGATATTACCGGAACTCAAATATTGCCTGAGGAATTTATGCCTCTTAGTACAGACACCATTGTTCACTTCGTAATGGAGGTACGTTGCCATCCACCAATTTTACTCATATGTGGCAAAATATCTTTAAAGCTTTGGGTATTTTCCTAGCCTTACAGTTGCAATGCATTTTGATATTCAGCATCTAACTGTATATTATTCATCCCCACTGACTATCGTGTTTCAACTAAAACTCAAGGTTAGGAACGATGGTACTAATAACATTCTAACTGGTTGGAAAATTACCTGGCAACGATTAGTTTTTCATAAGATATGAGCGACGTTTACTGCAACGACATGCCAAAATTGATGATCCTGTTTCGCAGCGTAGTTAGGTCAGATTTGTTTTTAATTTAATATAGTTTGAGACTATTGCAATAAGCTATGGATTGTAATATAGCAATGATGATTTTATTCAGTAACACATTTTACTTGAAAAATATACCCGTTCGCTGTCCTACAGACGAGTAACTTTTCGTATTTGCATAATTCACAAAAGTCTGAATATTATATGAAATTGGAAAAGTTTTCGCGTTTTTTTGTCCTATGAACAAACTTGAACTTATCCATATGTATCAATATTTCTTAAACTATCGTAAATATCTCAGTTCTGATCGACTATTTGAATCTTACGATCAACATACTGGTCACATATTCAAGTTTTTGTTTAATAACACTGCTGAAAATAAGGTAACGTCTAGATTTATAAATTTCGCTTCATCAAGAGAATGTTACAGTAGACGAAAATGATAAGGCGACTGCATGTATCATTTTTTACTTTATATTATTAGTCTATGTATAGCCAACCTTCTTCAGTTTTACGATTGCTTTACAAAATATTGTTGCATTTACGATAAATTTAAGTTGAGTTTCGTGTTTCCAAAGGTAATAAGTGCTTATATGTGAGCATGATGTGGAATATAGAGATATTTACATTTCATAATGTATCTATTTTTATTCCTTTTTATGCAGAGCAGTGAAATAGGCTACAGAGCGATACTTTTAAAGGTACCGATACCCTATTTTGATACCTCTATATTGTTTTGTGGCACCCACACCTTCATGTAGGCATTAGAATGCCCTCATGCTACGAGGGAACCCGCAAATTTTATGCGTTGTGATCCAATTGAAGATGCAAGCAAACAGAATTTAATATATATTGTAAAAACCTTAGTAACAAGCATGAGATATCTACTTTTTGCGGATAGCTTAAAAACCTAGGGCAAAATGCGAAGCACCGCAGGAGCAATTGACAGTGTTTCTGTTCAGTATGTGTGGTGTTTTTCCCGTGCCTAAGTAAGCTCTCGTGTCATCACGAGGTACGGTGCATTATTAGTGTTTATCAAGTCTCTGGTTCCAGTGTATTAATATCGGGATCTATGTAAGGTAATCAAGTCGTGTTTTAATTTTACTCCCACATAGACCAAGCTGTATTTTTTCAAATTAGATTTTTAGGACAGTAATGCGCTGCTTTGTGGCCAAAAAGATGGATTTATGTGCATCTTTTTAATTTATTGGGCTTGCGATAATTCCTACTCTCTTATATTAGCCTCAGAGTGGATCTCCCTAAGTTCAATTAAAACGTAGTAGCAATGAATCAATCGGATAAAATTTTGATACAAGCTTTTTATATGTCAAAACCTAAAAAGTTGAAGCATATTTTCCCTACTTGTGGAGCTGCAACAGAGACCAGATTGATCGCTGGCCGATTTTAAAAGCATAGTTTTGAATACATTATTATGTACTCGGACTAACAACCCTTTATTCTCTAAGTTTCGTACACTATCTGCTGGTATGAACAGAAAAAAATGAATAACCGGTACTGTTGGCAACTATCTTGTTTTCTGCGAGAAACGAGATTGTTGAGGAGATTAACAAGCAATAAAATTATCGAGGAAAATTATGGTGAAAATGATGCTGATGCTTGTGACTATTTGACAATAAGAAGGAGGGTGATTAGACGTTCAACTGCACACGTGTTCGTTTTGCGTTGGTAAAAGCGATCCACAATAACTCAAATTTTTCTATTGTTGAAGAACATTTGATTCGGCCAATGTCTGTCAACCGTAGTTGCTGAAGTAGTATTTTCCTACGCGATAGTGTATTTACTTCTGCGATTGTTTCAATATATGCAGCATTCCTAGTCATGTTATCGATATTGTTTCTATTTGTTGCAAAACTATTTTGTGTTGTCATACAGCCTTATGTTCACCGTTTTGCGAAACACACTGTTCGGTTATCACGTCCATATTTTATTGGATCAGACGAAATTTATCGTAAATATATACATGTCCATTTATATACCAATATGGGTACGCTTTCATCAAATTGGTAAAACAAAAATGTTGGATGCAGCCTTAAGGGTATTAATGGGATCATTAAACCTTATGTGTGTGGTATGGCCAATACTGTTATTGGTTTCTTGGCACATGACCTATACGGTGGTCAACAAATTTTTATTTGCCGAACCTTGTAGGTACCCAGTAGGTTGCCCAGTTAAAGTATATATATATCAGTGAAATGAAATATAGACACTTGGTTTTTCGTTATTATATTATTTGACACAAAGTACAACTCACAATATTATTTTAGTGCAGTGCATTGAATTGCAACAACAGACGTGCTCAAATTAACTCCTATTGCCATTCAGGCAGTTCTGTAATCTACCTGTTACAGGCAAACACGTTTCTTTTCAAGATCTATTATTCTCATAAATTTATTTTTAGGCTTATTCAATGTACCATAATCATATCATCCAATTAATGTGGTTTTTGGTAAAAAAAAATGTATTTTTTACAACCTTCTTCAAAATTTCGAGGACCGTCTATTTACTTATTAGGCAGTTCTTGAAGTGCACGCAGTACTATAATGTGACGTGTGACGACCTCGTCTTATTGAAATTATAATCTTATGTTCTCGTGCTGTCTTTAATTTTGGCAAAGCAACATTTTTCAGCATGTTAAGTTAAACGTCTTACGTGAAAGACAAAAAATGAGCCCAAACACGTTAAAGACCTGAGTACAGCTCACATTGAAACTCTGGGTCCATTCAATCATTCTTACTAAAGTAACATGAGGATTCTCTTATTGAGTATTGCAATTATAGAGGTTCATGGCATCCGAAAGCGGACCTCATCAAGCAGCATAATTCGTTTATGGACGCCGTTAACCTCTCTGCTTTTCATTTAAAGTGATTGTAAATGACGATCCAAATCACTTTTAACTAAATCATAAACTAACTTTGGGCGATATACTTTTAGACTCAAATGGATTATTACACGGCTTAGATATCTGCAGCAAATGTCGAGTTCTAGAGAAGCGCTGTGCAGTGAGGTTCTAGAGTGCTCTATAAAATTTTCGCTTAGTACGTGTCATTTTCACAGCGGGTCACTATGGTTAAAAATTTTTCGGGCCATGGAAGACAGATTCGGTCGCTTCAAATTTATCGCACAAATTATAGATTATGATGTCCTCTTATTTCCGTCGAATTGTTTCAGCATCTTCAGTTTTCCAGTATTCCTTGATTGTAACCTCTTCTCGTTCAATTTTCCAGCCATAGTATCGTATTTGGCTCGGCTTAGTTCTCACAAAAGGAGGCCACTACTGTACATAATTGCTAGTATCGGAATCTGCGGCAACATTATATCTAACTGAATACTTGTAAATAAGTTTTATTTATGTGTTACGTATTAAAATTAAAGCACGTGAACCTGCAAAACTATGCATTTGAGCTGTAACATTATAATGTGGAGAGCGGAAAATTGGGAAAGCAAGACAACAATACACATGTATCCCAAAAAGGCTCTTTTACGTTGATCATTAATTAAGCTTTAAAGAATTATATTTTAAAGCGAAAATATAATTCTTTAAAGCGAACGGGAGAATTGAAGAGCACAAACCATTGTTCATTGCTCAAAACGACCCGATACGTTGCACAGTGTTCGAGTATAGCACGAGTGTCACGTTTACTGGATGATATCATTTGCTCCATTGGAGAAGCCTACGAAGAATTTAATAAGCCAGCAGATTACAGGACCGTGAAAATAGCAATAACGGTTAATTGCAACATGTTCGTGACTATAATTCAGCGCAGCGTATAAAATAAAATTATTGCAAATTATTAAAGCTAATTATTGAAACTTAACTAAATATGAGTTATTTTACGACATCTGCTAGTTGCTTCCAGACCGTTGCAGGAATCACGTCAACACACCTGGAAAGTCTACTTCTTATCGAGTCAATATCTTTGCCTTTTTCATAATGCGGTCTTTACTACAGTATCATCCGTTACGAGGCAAACTGGCCAAATTTTCAGTCTTTAACATTCATTCGCTTCCCAAAATATCGTTCAATCAGGAACACTTTATTTTACATGCTATTTGATTCCTTACATCCCGGTTAGCTAAATCGACTACGCTCATTTGGCTTGTGTTAGCAATGAACAGGTGGTAATAGAACTATGTAAAACGGACTGTAGCGTTTTCGTGTGTGAATGGGGGAAAAACGAATGAATAATCCGGTCGGCGACAAGCATTTTATATCAATATAATTCAGTATTTTTCAGTACAGGGTGTCAAAAGGGTCACATAACTTGCAATCTAGGGCTCGTCCGTTCAGAGTAATGTGACTAATAATTTATTGCAATTACTTCAGACTATTTTCTCCACCAGACGGGTATTCTTTCGTACTATTTGTTGTTTACAATACCTTTTTACCAGTATTTTTATATTTCCAAACTGATATTCATGTTTACAGTATTGTGTAGGTACTCATATTATCGTCCCTAGGCTGTATCAGGTCACAAGGTTGTTTTCTGTTGACGGTTTAACCTTCTGTTTATACTCCAAAACAAGGCATGGCTTCCCTACGCAGATCTCTCTGTGGCTTTGAGCTAAAGAATAGACCCGGCCCTTAATTAGCTGTGCTTGCATTCTAAAAAATTCGTCAATTACTTTGACTCTATTTTTTTCTTACACTTTGAATGAGCTTAGTCCGTTGATAATATTGGATTTGATCAGGAAATTTCAATGCAGGTTATAATGATACAAGATATAAACAATTTTTTACTAGTTGTGGACAACCTGTGCTGCAAACGCTGTATGTTAGACGCGCATACACTATGGGCAGCATAAAAGGGTAATAATTTTAGACATACTGAAACTGATTTAAAAAAAAAGTTTTAAGGTTCTAATTGAAGATAATTAAAGCCTGAAAAACAGTAACGTAAATAGTGTCACTAAATTTAAGTGGGCCGAAATCCTTCAACCGAAGTTAACAACAGCTGTAGTCTTACTACTAAGCTATTCGTTATCCAACGGTGCCGAGACCGCAAAGCGCACAAAAATAAATTTGACAGTTGAAAGTCGGAATTACATTAATTTTACATGTCTACTTGAGTTGCCTAGCTTTTCGTGAGTCGCCACGCAAACCTTCTTCTCAATCCAGGGCCATCGCCAACTAAATTTCGTTAGCCTGAATGCAGGATTAACATGGCCCTCCGATCACTAGTTTTATTATATCCACTAAAAGCTGCAGAGGAAATTTTTGCAAAGATACTTTGGGGACAATTACGGTAAACTCATGTTCAGAGAACTACCATCTACGTCGCCTCTAAAGTATAAGGAATCTCACTAATCTTGGCAATAGCTCCTATTGATTCTCATTGAAACGCTCACTTCCGCTGAGAATGGCAGTCGTTTACAAGAGGTATGTTACTTACAATCCTTTTGGCTTAAGTCACTCACCTTCTTGTAGGCATCTGCACAAGTTCATCCAAGTGGAACATAGACGCCAAATTAATCTAAGAAACAAAGCTGCACGCATTGGCACAGATGTTTGTACTAAGTGCATTCACCCGTACAAAAAAAAAGAGAAGAATGATAGTTTGTCACTTTTTTGTTCAAGTCTACAAATTGAGGTAGGTCATTTAGCACATAGACCACGAAAAGCCTCCTCTTCCATTATCCCAACTACGGTGATCTACCATCTGATCAAATAAGATAGAGGTGTTCATGCTCCCAGTAGTTACCACAGGGTATTCAACTTAACGAAGCTGCTCCACCGTGTGTTGGCATACCCATTCATTGTTAAAAAAATTTATCGTAGTGTTCACATTAGCGACACATCCTATTTTGACTATGACTTTTTCGCACCTTTGAACTCGCAAATTTACTGTGGCTGTGCTCAAATGAATGTTTGCATGGCAACACAATATTTACTAAATTAGGGTAATGATTAGACAATTTTAGTTTTTACTCAGCGTTATATACAAATAAACCATACTGCTATACACTACTATATACCTTAATTTTCCGTAACGTGGACGGGCTAACACTTCTGGCATGCCCTTCAACTATAATTACAACAAATTTACCACCATTTGCATAATTTGCTCATCTACCATACTTTAGTTCCGTAAGATTATACAACGAAAGTACGGCGATATCATTCGATACTGGAACAATGCTCAACGTGGCTGCTTCGGGGTGTCCAGAATTGGTGAAACCAAACCTAATGGAGCAAAAGGCACATGGAAGATTGTTATCGAAACTGGCGACGGAAAGGTATGTAAGATATACACTGAGTATTTACTCAAGTGAAGGCGGGCAAAAATATGTACTAGCGTTATAGCAATGTTATGTATGGATAAATGTTGAGAATTATTAAATGATTACAACCAAAGTAGCTTGACGACTCTAGTGAAACTCATTTGTGAATGAAAAGAAGTGTAAACATTAACTAAAGGTCTAACCTATCTGACAATGTGCCACTGTTTTTTGAATTCTAATAAATGCACCTTTTTTATACAATTTGTGGTTACCAATCTCTTGCATTTGCAAAATAGATAAATCTTTATCATCTTCTCTAGGTTGTTGCTGATGACACTTGCATTCCGAAAGACATGAGGCTCTGGGATAAGTACATTGTCAGCTTCATGAAGAGAACTTAGTGTGCTCTTCCGAAGAATATGTACCAGATTGTACGAGAAAATTAGTCAAGCCAGTAAAGGAGCTAAGAGCGACGCGATCTTAAATAATGCTTTCCTGTGCTGATCTGGCACCACTTGGCCAATCCTTCCGACCGCTGACCGGGTAAACCTTGCAACAATCGGTTGCGGTTACAGCAAAATGATACGTATAAGTTAACATTACTTAAATCTCCACATGTAGTGATAAAACTTGTTTTTCGCATACATACAGCGATTATGTGGAAAACCAAAAGTGACCGAAAAATGATGTCTACTAAATACGGGCAAATTTCACATTTTCATCTTAACTAAATTCTCTCAGAGAGACCTTGTGAACCAGGCGATGACAGAAATAGATGTTGCACGTGCAAACTGAAACATTAACTTTGCAACCAGCCCGGCGAACTAGGTCAACGGCTTAGAAAGTCCTTGCAGGTATTTTTTGCATAATTAGAATATAAAATTTTAACAAGACAACGGACGTTATTTAAAACTGGTTTTAATACAACACGCGCAAGCAAATAAGCAAGCAGTAAGGCCATAATAATTTTGCCCTAAGACCTCATAGCTTAGATAGGAACGCTCTGCCTAGTCGATAAAACTTTTAAAAGATATTGAAACGGCAGAAAAGTGAATGTCGCCATCCGCATTCCTGAGAATACAGATAAACCTTGCCTTCCATGTGAAAAAAAAGTAAAAGCAACATTTGACCACACATTGTAAGAATATATTAATGCTAAAAGATACTTACTTTGTGAAATAAATGTGATCTTGCATTCCATCACTGCCTTCCTGATTGAAACGAATATTCATAGAAAATTCATAGAAAACAACACCTTAATATATGCAACCATTTGCCCTTGATTTACACGAGGTCAAAAACAAGCGTTCAGTAAACATTTTCGTTTATTAACATCAGTTTAGTATATGTATTCTCGCATTTTGTTATTAGTCTTCTCAGTTACTAAGAAGCCAATTTCGCGACTCCTAAAGTAAATGCGAGCTTTCAGGCAGTATATGTAGGAAAACTTCGTCTTTATCTCTTCAAAACCTGTCTCGAAAAGGTAATCTCGTAAGTAACCAGCCGGCAATTTACATTTATCTATCAAAGACTGGATACCCTGCTGCCATAAAAATACTCAAAGCCGTCCAAAAAACGACAAACACCGTGGCGGGGATGCATCTCTAGGGATACTTGATACTCAGTCAACTGGGGGCTCCAAGATAGACACCGGAAAAGGTAGAATAGAAGATTTTTTTAATGGACTTACACGGACCATATCTAACACACAGGAATCAAACTCGGTTGCTAAACATGAGCTAAAAAAACATTAAAAGGCATACTACTCGCGTTTAAGTGAATCATGGGAAACTCTAATGTCGCCTTTTTCATGTTACAGACCATTACAGTTACCTAGCATTGTGACAGTCATCTACCATTATTTACGTTATCTAAAAAAATTATAGTACAACAAACTACTACGAGCAATAATTTACGTTCATTAGGACAAAAGATCCACAAATCTACGAAATTTGTGTTAACGGGTCATTCTACCAAGTTTAAGATTGGAGACTTGTTTCCATTAAAAAGCAATTGGTAAATTACTGGTTATTGTAATGGTGCCAATAATTGCATAAAATTTCTTTGGTACGATGCATATTCTTCCCACCTAATATTGCTAACAAAAACTATGATCTGTTTTCGTAGTTCAAAAATGTTACATCTTTGTCCGCTAGAACAAATTATGTATTTTGTGCCTTTGAACGTCAGGCACCTTGTTCTTTACGCTGACACACAGGCTTAAAACGTTAAACATTGTCTTGTGAATAGCCGACCAATTATGATTTTGAGGCACTCTCGCGGGTTTCATTTATCGTATAGAAAATATCGTGTAAAAAATGTTTGGTATCCAATCCAGTGGTGTGTGTTATTGCTTCAGAAGCGAGGAAACGAAGTCGGTCAAATACGTCTTTCTTTGCGAAGGCCCATATGCAAGCGGTCAGCTTAGCCACGACACCGTTTTCTATTGTATAATCTATTACCACCATAGCTCTTATCTAATCGAGTTACCATCATCCAGCCATGGTTCAATTGTTCCCAGCTGAATTATATGAAATAGCTAGACGCCATACAATGGGTGATATTGACATACATCCGAAGCCAAACCTTTGACAGCAATACAGACCACAAAAGGATTGTCGCAAAAAGACAATATCGTTATCGTTCTGAAGGTATGCTATACTCAAATTTAGCGTGCCACGAAACTTCAGTTGGCTTTGGCTAAAAATTTCAATTCGTTGGTTAGACGGACAGAACGGTCCTGATGTTCTTTTTTGATTCAAAATCCGTTTGCCGACTTTTCTAGGAGCGTTACGCACTGTAGTGCACGTTGTTATAACCGTTTGACTTGACAGACCGTACTTTTTCCGGGGGATAGTCTGCTGCTAAAACTTCACTTGCCTTAAATAATAATGACGTTTTTCAATAGCTTGTACTTTTTTCTTTAAGTAAACAGAGTTATTCGGGTCATACATTGGGCCCGATGTCTGACGACTGTCTTATAGAAACCGGCTAGGAACCAGCTTATCAAACGCAGAATTCCTTGTTTGCTCAACGAACAAACGAAAAGTAATTTTTGTACTTACTATGTATATATTTCCCATCCATTAGTTTCTAGATAAATAGCCATAAAAAAGTTTTAAAAGTTGTCAACAGTTTTGTCAAATTCCTATTTAATCCGTGGAGTAATATTTTAGTTAGAAAAAAAGATCCTCAGTTAAATCATTCTGCTATAAAATGTTTCATTCCATAGAAAATATTTAACGACAATCAAAAACAAAAATCCTTCCATGCAGTTTCTTTGAAAACAAACAAAAAAGATATTCTGGAGAATCAATTTGCATCATAAAATAAGGTGGTACATTCATTATAAGGTTTTCCAACAATGAAATGTTTTATAAATTATCGCCGGCCTGTCTTTGAACACTGCTGCGCCGTGACCTTCATCCGTCATCGTAATACGACATGACTACTCCACTCACATGGATATTTTTATCTATTTTGGAACGAAGTGTACAGTTGCCTTTTCTGCTTCGTAACTGGTGAACATGGCGAAATCATTTTCGCAATTTAAAATTCTTTCTGCTTTTTTGTGCACATTTGGCTACAAATAGAAAACATGCATTATTTCATTTGTAATGTGCCATTGTATCGCATAGCATTGTGGGTTATTTCCAAGTAGTCAAATCTCTTAAGCTCATCGAATTCGAGTGTACAAACGACGTTGAAAAGTCTAACCAACAGATTCGCATTCAGGTCCAATACAAAAAAATATTAGGCTTGTTAAATTAAAGTGCATAAAAGTTCTACCTGTGGTGAAATGTTAAATGGTATGCTGCTTATTTTAGAGTGGATTCGATCAACTTCTATGGGTTTAGTAGTTCAGAGCTTAGAAAATAATTAACACTTGATATATATTTTATATCTTACTGTTGATAAGACTACTCATTGATGGACATCTAACCGCTGTATCTGCTGGCGCAAAGATATACTTTGCTGTCTTTGGCGTACATTTAGTGACATAAATTTAGAACTATAATATAATATTGTATTATTACGTATGTATTATAATATCCAGGTTTCTTTACAAACCTAACTTGATAGCATGGTGGTGCAAGGTATAGCCAAAAAAGATTCTGTAAAGCTCTGATTGAAACACAGCGGAATTCGAATAAAAGTACGAGAAAAATAAATATAAACTGCGCCGTTTAAAACCCAGCTATAACATATTGAGAACGACGTTTTGTCATTTTGAATATATAATATCTTAAGGCAAATCATTTTAAAAAATTCGTAAATACAGAAACCAAAATAAATAAATTTACTATGTTAAGAAGCTTACCGGAGCATCCTATACTAATGATTTCATTTAACTGGTATCATGCTTAACATCATCTGGGATATGCAGCGGCCGCGCAAACATCAATGGTAAACATAGTTGCGCGCATTGTTGCGCTAGTAGATTTATACTAGACCTTTCACGTAATTAAGCATGTCTATACTGAAATCAAAATAAAAAGATCAGAGCTACATGTCGATTATGAAGATACCTTTGTGTAGAGCATCGAATCCTTAGAACGTGGTCGGAATCGTACGAGAGTTTTGGTATTCATACTGTTGTAAAAACGTAAAATTTGAATACACAGTACACACACTCTAAGCACGAAAGTAGATTCAATTGAATATTCAGTCAATAGTAGAGACTTTACTAAAAAGATATTCCTTCTCTTTTACATTTTCCGTAGGTTTGAAGCATCATTTACAGCTTACAAATAACCATGCTGGTTTTACATCGAACAGGCTTACAGCACTAAGCGTACATCAGTTCGTCTAACTGTTCGAAATGACCCACTCAAATAGCCCATCGGTCGGAATTTCTCGCCTTAATATTTGAATAATAACTAGAGAGGATAACTAATATAAGGTAGATTTTAACTAACGTAAATTGGCCAAATAATTGTATTTTCACCTAAAAAGGAATGCAATATATTCACAACATTTTCGTAAACGAGTGTTTGAATTGAGAATCAAGTACGTGTGAGTTTGCTGTTGTCCAAAATCGCAAAAAACGGAACCCTGATTAATCAACGTCCTTTTAAGGAATCGTGGGTTGCATAGATAGTATCTCATACCGTAGAACAGTTATAGGCCTGTACAAAGTGTTGAGCAAATGTTTTATATTGGTAGAATAATCAGTATTGAAGCCTGGATAGGGTGTTCTAAAAAGTTTGGTAACACTTTGAAACATCACAAAAACAACTTTGAGAGAAAAACAATGTTGAATTTTGTAGAATATTAATATTGTAAAGCAATTTATTGATAAAGCTATTGCAAAGTACTTAGAAATTTTCAAAGAATACGTTAATCACTCCGCGATCATTATAATTCTTCTGAGAGCATAGTAACCAATTTATGTAAACATTCAATTGGAAGCGCACGAAAATATTCTAACACAACACGCTTTTTATTGCTCACGTATTCCGACCAACGGTCTTGAAAGTGTTTGTGTGTATTTTTAGAACTTATGCTGCTATATTTCTTCCAAAGAAGGAGTATTTTAACTTTTCGATATCAAGACCTTTTGACTTTGCAAATTCGAAACACTATATAGGTAAAAATGTATTGAAAAATCTGTTGTCATTCCAATTCAAGTCAATTTAAAGAGAGACCATATTAATAGAATGTTAACAATTATAGACACGTGACTTCATTTTGCATTGCAAGTATTATCCTTTAAAGGATCACAATATCACTTTGCTATTATTTTAAGCGTAGAATGAATACCAATGGGGCTGTACTACACAAGATCTGCAACAATACGATTTGTTGATGAGCTCCAGGGCCGGGTTATTTACGTCAATGGAAATAAACATTTTAGTTGTATATATTTTGAATTGTCTAAGGCCTTGGGTAAAGTGATTTATTTATAGCGCCTAGATATATATATATATATATATATATATATATATAT